>JAYDZE010400911.1:0-35646 GCA_034509125.1 Monilaria moniliformis | reverse complement strand
TCTGGGTTTGCCCGGCCAAGATACGAGCGCACATCCTTTCTCTGTCCACCAACCAAGATCATCACAGCCCTTTTTTTCAATCGAGCCTGCTTTGAAGAAAAATCGGACCCATATTTAATTGGAACAGAAATCGCACACATCACACCCTAGAGAAATTGAACAGAATCGAAGAAGGTCGACAATGGAGGTTGGCGGCGAGAATCGCGCAGATAGTTATGGCTCAGATTTGAGAAATCGAAATCGAAGAACGAAATCGGAACCAAACCCAGTCGGCGGAGGAGCGACGGCGGCCATGGAGTCACGGTGGCTGTAGATCCAGCACACCGCGGACACCGCTACCACTGCGCACCACCACCGAAGCACGAACGCAAGAGAGAAACGGACAAACCCGAAACGGCGTAGATGGCGGCCAGAATTCGAACAACAGAGGTCGCCGGATCTCAGATGGAATGGGGGGGGCGTTGTCGGAATACAAGAGTTATCGGGGTGGGCAGATAGGCTATCGGGGGGAGAGCTCGGATACACAAACCGAGTGAAACCCACCCAAATAGCAAAATGCGCGCAAAACGAGACGGGCCGAGATAACTATCTCGGGCCCTATCTTGGATACCAAACACCATTTATGATACTGTTGGGCCAATATAACTTAGCCTATCTTGCCCAAACTCAATAACCAAACAGGCCCTAATATTCTAAATAATTATAGAATAGATGAAAAGGAAAATAATAAAAAGTGCAGGGGTACGATAGCAAAATTCCTTGATCCTCAATTCTCGGCCTGTGCACAAGGAAACGGCAAAGAAAGATCTCAGCAAACCCACTATATAAACCCCCATTCCATCTCCAATTTTCTCTCAATCAAACACAAGATTTCTACATTTCATGGGTTGGGACGTGTTTTGATTTCCAAACATCACGATCTTTCCCTTTTTCTTCCATCCATTCTCGCTGAAATTCTTAGAGAGGGAGAAAAAATTAGGGCAAAACTCTTAGAGAGAGAAACAGAGAAATGGCGAAGTACTTGGAGCTATTGGACGCTGGCGTGAGGATGGCTTGCAGATTCCACTCTCACTGCCCCCAAACTGCCCGAATGTACTACCACCCTCCCGCCGGCCACGAAGATTCCGGCCACTACCACGACCAGCACCGCGGAGGCGGCGGCGGCGCTGCCAGAGATGCGGCGGCTGCGATGGGGTCCAAGGGTTTTGCGCGGATTGAAACTACTGACTTCATTCTTTATACTATTGCTTGATTGTTGAGCAATTAACTTAGCAGAGTATTTTCTGACTTGAAAATTTGTCGGATCTTTGATTATTATTTTTGGTGTACTTTTATTTGTTGATTTATACAATCTGCTATGTTTTTGGAAGAGATTTTGGCTATTTCTTGTGGGTAATGCAATTTTGCGATAGATATATTTTTTCTTGAACTTGTTGTCAAAATCATCAACGATAAATCAGAAAAAAATTGTGATAACTAAATATTGAAATTGATTGTTCATACGAAATCCACATATTCCATTGTGGTTGATCGAATTTCGATGGATCTTAATTCATATCCCATTTTCTGTGTTGTTATAAAATTATCGTTCACTCTGGAAGTCAAACCGTATGATTTGTGATTATTTTCTTGATATAAATAAAAGTTTGGACTTGTTCAAGATGAAAAGAAAATGATGTAGATGTTGCTTGCTGAAATGGTCATAAGAAAACGGAAATGGAATTTGGTATTAGTTATTGTAATTTTCCAGCCTATGGGCTGACCATCATTTTGAAAAAAAATATATTACATAATTAGCTTGATATTATACAATAATTATAATTAAGAAAAAAGTGTTTTATATCACTATGATTTAAAAATGTAAATTTCAAATATATGGTTTGTTGCTAATTTTTTCTTTTAGGTGATCACATTTTTTTATTTCATTTCGACGATGTCACCTAATTCACACAATATAATTTTATTATTGAAATTGTTATTATTTTCATTTTATTTTAAAAATTATATATATTATTTTTTGAACTCATAATTAGTCGAACTTGGACCCCAACAAAATATTTCGGGCTCCATCACTATACACGCACATACCTCTCGTTTGTGACAGCTTCATTTGCAGCTCCTACTCATGGTTGTTCGAATTTGATGAACCTCGTATAATCGTAACAACATGGCTTTGAAACTTTTAAAGAAAGATGCTAAAACTTGAAGAGAAAGAAAGAAGAGAAACACCTAATTCTTATTTTACATAGCATGATTCATGTGGTTGATATGAAAATTATTATTCTTATGAAGAAATGCAGATAAGTTCCACCTAATAGAGAATGCTTAGAATTGAAAATAAATTTTAAAGTAATTATCAGAAAATGCCACGCGAGAATCAATGCGGAATTATTTTCAACTCTTCGAATTTGAAAAAAATCCGATTTTAAAAAAATTATTATATATTCATCCCAATTACAGTTCACTAATTTCCAGTTAGAAAATTTATTAGTCTACGATTAAATTTATTAATTACACTTAAAATTTAGTTAGAGCGAATGTATAATACATCTGACTGAAGGGTGCTAAAAAGGAGAATTCCACTGATATAAATTGCTAAAATCTTACTATCTTAGGTAATTAAAAAATTAAGCAAAACAAAAAATAAATATTAAACACTCATAATTGGATGCAGCAAAAATCTCAATATATAAACCTATCGAATTACGACCAACAAAAGAGAATTTTCCCCATCTAAGACCAGAAATTCCACCTACTGCAAGATCGTCTTCAACAAGACTACGCCTTCTCTCTGGGCCTCCACACCCTCTCATTCCCTGTGCGTTTCTGGATGTAAGTTTTTAGCTTTTCTATTTGCATTCTTTCATGATGGATAAATTATTCTTCGTATTGACGAAAAAAATTAACACGGCAATTAAAAGAAAATATTCTTTGAGATGAGGAGTAATAGGGGATCAGGAATAAGGGTTTCAAGTTTTTTAATTTGATATAGTTGAATGCCTTTGTTGTAGTCAAGTCATAATTGGGGACGGAATTTCTTCATCATGTGAGGAGTTCGCAGTTTGCTGCTAGGGATTCTTTATTGCTTAGGTTCAATGGTTACCTAATTCATTGTGATGGGCTCTTTGTGCAGAGGCAAATACTAAGATTTTCGTCCGCTTAGGATCTTATTTTGGGAGAATGGCTGATGATGATGATTTCACGTTTTGTCCTGTAAGCACTACTTAATTCGTTTGTGAACAATTTTGACAGTTTAATTCCGAAATTTGGGCCTGTTCCTTTTAATGGAGTTTTTCCCTAAATCGAGTTTCATGTGTTTTTGTGTGTGTATATGTGTTTTGGTCATAGCTATGATTCTTGTTTCTGAGAATTTGAAGATTGGATGTTGTTAGGCCGGGCCACCTCTAGATGTTGCTGCAACTGAGAAACTTGCTGATGCTGTTAGTCAGATTCATATGAATGATGGCAATGGGAATACAGCTGATAGGAGTAGTAAGGAGAATAGTGGTAGCATATGGAAAGTGAATGCTTCCTCGCAGAAGCAGGAAACTGTTGGCTCTCTCTCTTTTAATGTGATTGATGCGTCATCTCGTGGGGCAGTGGACCAACTGCCAAAACAACCTTTACAAGAGGGTGCTGGAAGTTCAGCTAAGGCTTCAGTGGAATTGAAGGCTCCTTCAAGGAAGCCTGCAGCCCGTACTAAGGTTCCTTTTGAGAAGGGATATAGTCAGATGGACTGGCTTAAGCTTACCAGAACACACCCTGACCTAGCAGGTTATTACCAAATTTAATCGAATTTTCTGTGTTTTAAAGAATTTCCTTTGCACCAAAAGCAAAAATGTTGATTATTTTTTAGTGTGACTTTTTTTTACTCTGGTGAAGTCTCGTCTAAGTAGGTCAATAATCACTAGCAACCGAATTTACGATTTAACAATTAACATATAGCTGCTGTGCCTTGTGCTATGCCACTTGTGGGCCGAGCATAGTCAAAATCTTATATGTTAACATATAACGTGTCATTGGCGAATATGTTTGTTTGCATTGGTGCAACTTGCTTATGAATATGCACTTAGCATGACATGTTTAACACCGAAGCACATGCAATAGTATCATTTCTACTTCGTTTAGCTCAGAATGAGTTCTTCTGTGTTTATTTTGTCTTTGTCTCAGGATTGAAGGGACAGTCAAATAAGAGACTCATATCACTAAATGAAGTTAAACAACACCAGTCTGAAGGCTCCATGTGGACTGTTCTAAAAGGTCGTGTCTACAATATTGCACCATATATGAATTTCCATCCTGGAGGTAGGCATTAAATTCTTGACTTAGTTTTTCCAGCTTTGGAGTTTATCTTCTTTATTATTGCTTCTTTGAATTTCTCTAATATTTCTATAAGTTTGTTGTCTATATCAATCCATAGAAAAAAAAAGAGTAATCGTCATTTCTTATGCTCTTGCATTGTAATTTTAACTTAATTCTGATTTTAGAATCCTGATATATTCTGTACAAGTTCATCATTTGATTTGCTTGGTTGCCATTGGCCTCATTATTGGTCTTGCCTCTTGCCTCTAAATACGGTTGCTAATTATCATTGTAAGTGTTATTATTGGCTGGAGAGTTCATATAGTTCTATATAGGACTTTGGGCATCTTGTTCTCATCACCTATTTAATAGGGTAAATGTAGCAAAAAAGTCCAGGAACAGTTTAAACCACACGCATCAGCATTGTTTTGTGGTGAGATATAGTGAAGAAAATAAAAAGTAATCAAGAAACTGTTATCTATCTGCAGCTTGCTCTATCACTCTCATTCACATATTTTTGTGCTAGTGTTTGTAAACACATATGGATTGCTTCCGAATCTTCTGCCTCTCATCCTATTTATGCATTTACTTTATGTAGAAGTATCTCAGACATGATTGTGTCCTTAGAGTCATTCTGAATATTTTGCAACTCTTATCCATTAATCTGTCCTTGATGAATTGTTAGTATGTGGGCTCGTGGTTAATGTTTCCCCATTTGGAGATCTCTGTTTCTACCTGAGGTTATCATATCCTTATATGTCTCACTTGGATTAGAATCAGACAAGATAATCAAATATAACTGGACAACACATATCTTCCTCAGTTCATTACCTTGTGAGATTCTGCTATAGTGTTCTAATGCATTATTAGGAAAATAGACTACCCTCCACCTATTTTCTTGTGTTAGAGCCTTAAGCCTCTAATTTGAGTTTCAGTGGTTTGATTTCATGTAGATCGGCCTTAGATGATAGTTTTGGGTCTTCATTTTTATGCTTTACATCTGCTGACTACATTCTTTACTCTTGAAATCATTTGATCTGTCTGGCTCTATACTATGTTGAGAATCATTGTTGCTAGCATTTGACATGGTTCTATCCAGTTCATTTGCACTAACTTTCCCATGCATCTTCTGCTGCTAGGTGTGGATATCCTCACGAAGGCTGTTGGAAAAGATTGCACATCTTTATTCAGTATCCTCTTGTCAAATATGCTAAATTTACTAGTATTACTTTCGCAATTCTAGTACATTAATTTATATGACATGGAGCTGGTCATGTTTGTTATCCTGATGCTTTTATTCAGATAAATACCATGCTTGGGTCAATGCAGAATTCTTGATTGAGAAATGCCTAGTTGGTATTTTGGACGAAGGCAAATGACGATGCTCACATTTTCACAAAAAAAGAAGTTTCAATTCTCTGTAACCATTCCGATCTCACCATCTCTTATTTCCCCCCTGGAAGTTTCGGAAGACAGATACAGGACTTTGGATTTGGTATCATAAGTTTTTCACAGACTTACAGGCGGAGTATTCATTTGAAGACCTATGTATTTCGTTAAGTTCCAATGGAGCAATAGATAATGTATAAACAGAAAGAAAAATGAAACAAAGGAGGAAAATATATCAGTCCCTGCAAAGCTTTGGCCAAGCTGTAGAATAAATTCTTGATGGTGACTGAATTCAAGTTGTATGTTAGTCCGTTTCTAACATTCTAAGATCAGCCAGGTTGATTTGTATTTATAGGTGATTTTTGTGTACTGTAGATTGTATTCGACAATGTCCTGACAGTGATTATATTCTTTTCCCATGTGGTTCTTCACCTAAGATTAAGTAGATGCAATTCAATCTATATGTGACTTTTTTTTCCTTGGTTTTCGTTTTGGTTAGTTGGAAAGCCTCATAAGCATAGGCTGCCAAGGACTTTGATCCTGTTGGGGGAATTCGACTTGCTATTCAATGAGTAGTGTAATAGGGTCTCTTCTATCAGGCTCTAGGGATTACGTCTCCTTTTTAACTTGTGATTCAAGAACTAGTAGTATATAAATTCATTCAGAGAACATTGAAAATCTAGTATTTCATCAAATTAAAGTTTGCAATGATTTGCCTTGTTGCAATCTGAATTGCTATTGCTAGAACTCTATTAAATATACTAAGCTATGTGTCTGGAGTAGCTTGAATATGCAGGTTGATTAAATGATGGCAGCAGGGAAAACCCGGACTTGATCGAGAACAGGGCCGCAGAGAGTTCCAGCATCATTGATCTTGGTATGGTAGAAGGAGCTGAAGAAAGTTAGCCTCGTCCTATTAGATTCTGCTGTGAACTGGAAACTGTAAGTCGAGAAATTCCCTTTCCCTTGAGATTTGAAAGCAGCTTTCATTGCCTCTTGAGCAGCGAATGCTTCAACCATCATGTATCCATGGCAGCCATTCTTTCCGTCTCCAACGACGAACGAGAGAGTGTAGGTTTTGTTGGGGACTGTTCTGATGATTTGGGCAATGGCACTCTCTCTCCCTGCAACTAGTTCTACTGCAGCTCTTCCATATGGGACATTGAAATGCTCTGAATCTATGAATTTTACAGCTTTTAACGATTCGATGATCCAGCCGGGAAGGGGGGAGGTCAAGTCTTCCTGTTTTGGTGGGAGGAGGACGCCGTGAGAAGAGTTGATCAAGACATGAGGACCCTCCTCAAAACCAGTGTTCTTCACCAGGTTCACTGCAACAAAAGTTACCAGATGAAGTAAAATTAGGCCAAGGTAATTCTTTGATTTTAAGTAAATAGCGATATCATTTTAAAACACGTGGTGTGTGTTTTTGATCCCGGAGGAAACAAGATAACACGATTTATAGTAAAGGATCTCGTGTGGCGGGATGAATTACCTAAAGTGGGCCTTGGAGGGAAAAGCTCCTTGATGGCAACAGCATCCAAAAGAGGGCCACAGGCAGGATCTTCTTGCATGCCAGGATTGTGGAAAGTGAGATAGACGGAATTCGAGTAGGCCTTAAATCCCCAGGCATAGGTGTCGCCCCCGTTGCTGCTGTAGAGTGTCTGCAACGGGAGGTCTCCCATCTGGCCGGGCACCAACACCCTGAGCACCTCGTCCTGTGCGCAGGTTCTCGATGCACCGAATGTGAGTGCGTAGAGTGACCCGTTCTTGACAGGGAGTCTCTGGGATATGGACGCCTCATTGCCGAGGCGAACAGCGTGGACACCATGTGACACTGCATAGTACATCCCGCCAGGCTGAGGACCGCCGGAGATGTACTCCACCGTTCCGTTGATTTCCCATTTGGGCAGTGCCTTCTTGCCTTGGAGCACCGTTTTGTTCATGTCTTGGGCCCTTGGTTGTTCTTCAAAATTCCCATTTGGTAGGAGCCCTTAAGGAAATGTGATAGTTGGTCAGTATTAACTAATAAAAGAGATGCATATTCCAAAAATAAACTAAACAAAGCAGAAATGATAGTCAATACCTTCCAAAGGAGGAGCAGGTGGTGCAATGGCAGAAACAGCATACACAAGGCACAGAAAAAGCAGAAAACACATCTTCATAGCTATTTTTGTTTGTTGTTGTTTGCCCGGGGGGTGGGGGGGGGGGGGTTCTTAGGTTAAGGTAATGATGAACATTATAGAATCCATGCTAGCTATATTTATACACCATAACGGGTGTGTTTGTCTTTGCGTTAGAGAGAGAGAGAGGGAGAGGAAGTGCAGGTGGATAACTCCCTTTGTCTGTTTGTCCTAAACAGTTTCTTTATTCTTGATATTAGGACATCAGCTTTCTCCTTAATCCATAAAATTCCATTCATATTATCATGTGTCTTTAAATTTTAAAATATTTTGCTTGCTTTGATGAATTGAAGAGTCAGAATTTGTCCCCTTCCTATCATTCAAGATTTGAATTTTGAATACAATTCCATCTTTCCTCTTGGATGAGAATCTAACTAAAGCTTCTCTAATAATTCTCATCAGAAAGAATGTTTTGGGGGTTAATAGCATTCTACAAGATGTTCAGTGAATTCTCAGAGGATAATTAATATTTGAATTGCAAAATAATCATTCAATATAATAACTTAAAATATCAAATTCGGCGTTCTTGACATGAAATCCTTGTGATTATTAAATTAATGTTAGTGAGTTTGACGCTTAATTGTAGTACGCTTATTCTGCGATTAATGTCGCATTGCCACTTTTTTTCTTTCTTTCTTTATAGACAACCAAGTTAAATTATGAGAGGCCCAATACCTCAGTTCATCTTCTAAATTAAGTATGGCCCAACCCACTTGTTCTCTTTTCTCTCTCCCTCTCTCTTTCTCTCTCAAACCCTTCGTCTCAATTTTTTTCCGACTCCTCCTCCTCGCCGGACCGCTCCCTATCGCATCTGGCCGCCGCCGAGTATGCCCTTCTCTCTCTGCTCTTAACTAAGTTATTTGATTATTTACAGAACCAAATTCAACATCCTGGCTCCAAAGTGTAGTAGTTTAACTTCAAATCTATATTGGAATTGAAAATACTCGTTTTACTGTTATAAATTCGGCGGTATGAACTTTTCAATAAGAGTAAAAAATTGTCAGCAAGTATTGAGAAGAGTTGACATACAGCAAACAGCAAAACTTTTGGGTGGAAAATGTGATGGGATTGTTCTTGGCGGGGAAAGTGGCAAATTTGCAATTTCTTCTCACTATTAAGCTTTTATATAGGTATTAGGTGTAATAGAAAAGATACTTGTTATTAAACTGATGAAGTTCCAATTATAGCTTCTCAAACTCTTCCCCTCAACATATGATTTTTTTCTTGTATCTTGTTGCGGCTATTGTACGGGTCATTATTTTTAGTTCTTTTGTTGATTTAGAATATTGATCTTTTTTATGCGTTTAGGTATTTCTTCAGTAATGGGGAAGAAGAAAGCGACAAAGATGATGGAGAGTGATAGTGATATGGGATTGGACGAAGAAATGAACAACGGAATTATGCATGTTAGAATATCACTCTTTAGTTTTGTCAAATTTATCAATGGAGAATATGTTTTTCGACCTCTACTTATTGTGAATCTGTTATCTCTGTTTTGCCTCTCATATATAGATGGACAATGATGATGGCAACAAAGATGATTTTCATGATGAAGATCAAGATGACCATATTGGCGATGATAGTGAGGAGGAAGATCAGGATGAGGATGACGATGAGGATGAGGGGGAGGAAGGCTCAGGAGAGGACGATGAAGAAGGAGAGCATGGTGATGAAGATGTTCAGAAAGGCGAGGAGCTGGACGAGCTGGAGAAAGAATATAGAGAACTTCAAAACCAGGAGCAGTAAGTAATTGCACTGCTGCATTATTTGATGTTCTGCAAATTAGCTTTCTTGTTAAACTACAGTGGTATTTTATGTTTCATGTCTTTTTCTACCTTGTTGGCTTCTATTATATGTGCACTTCAGTGATAAGCTGCTGCTAAAGATTTGTTGGTGAAATGCTTAGCTATATGATTAAGTCAGCCTTTAAAACATTAAAATTTGGAAACCTTCTGAATTCCTAAGACGATACGAGAAAATTTATGTTCTTCAAGTTCTGATATACTGATAGCTGTAAATAAATTAATTTAATAGCTTCCCCCACAGGGGAAGCAACATCAAATACAATTTTTTGAGTTCTGCTATCTCGCTTCTCCATGACTGGGTATAGTATCTAAAAATAATAATAAATCTCAATCTCAGAATTTCTTCTTAGTATAGGGCTGTAAAGGAGATTGTGTGGAAGAGAAACAGTATGTTGTTTATCATGATAATGGTTTTTCTCTATCATCATCTTCTATGTCCCAGCTCTTTTAGACCATTTTAGAGGGATTTCCATCTACACACTGTAACTTGCTAATTTACTTGGTATTATATCCAGAGACATTTGGAGGAATCTAAAGCGTCATACGGATGAGGACATTCAAAAAGGTCAAGCTGTAAAAAATCAAAGGGTATGATGTTACTGGTCCATGATATCTAGTTCACTGTTTCACCCAATGTCTAATTTTGAATATGCTCTGAATTATGTAATTGCATATGGTGATTTCCAAAAAAGTCACTAGTTATTCTCAAGTTCAACTTTTAGTTCTTTTAGCAACTTTATCTTTGAGAAGATACTTTATTCTGCTTCTAGGTTTCACTGCCTTTTAAACTAGCAAGACGTGAGATGTCTTTGCTTTTATATGTTTGCCGATCTATTAATTTGCTGCTCCCCTTGCTGGGATTCTCTTTTTGGTTTGTTGGTAATTATGCTATTACTGTGATCTTGAGTTGACATATCCGTCTCCTCCCGTGATTAGGCTCTCTGGGACAAGACACTTGAGTTCAGATTTTTGCTGCAGAAACCATTCTCGAATTGTAATAGACTTCCAGAGGTTCTGACCTGTTTTCACAAGTTATTTCACAGAAAGCATGCCCTGAAACATCAAACTGACAAAGAACCTTTTGTCTACAGGAGCAGGTTAAGTCCTTATATTGTGATGCTGATAATGAAGTCAGTGAAGCATATTCAGATCTAATTGCTTCATCAAAGAAGACGTTGGATTCTATAGTAGAGTTGCAGCAGGTGTGCTTGTTATTTGAGCATCTATCCTTTTAGTTTCGTTTTGCTGCCCATACATTTTCATTACTTCAGTAAATTATTTTTGTGTTATAAAAGTGCGTAGCCCTTCTAAAGGTTTTTTCAGTGCATAACTGAAGTTAACTTTCTCAGGCTCTGATGATAAACAATCCATCTATCACTCGATTTGAAGAAGGTATGCATGTTACATTACAAGCCTTTCTTTGTTCTTAGAGTGGTTAAAGTTCCTCATCTTGGCTGTTGAAAAACCCCACCTCTAAATTATACTTGACTTGAATTGAAACTAGTACTTATAACATATCATTGTACATGAAATTCTTCTTTTCATTTTCATGTTTTTAGCCTTTGGACCATAATACTATTCTTTTCTCCAACATAGCAAATAGGACCTCCATGATTCGCAGAATGAAACATATCTTCTACTTATATGATAAGGTGAAAACCCTTCGAATTAGAATTATAAAATTAATAAATCAAGTCTAGAAAGAACAGAAATGTCAAATAGTGTTCTTGAATAGAAGAATTGAAGATGAATATGGAGTTGTAATCTACAGTTCTTATTTTGATCCTAAAGATGTTATTTGTGAGTGTATTTTTTCGTTAAACACTCAAAATATTTTCTTTATTGAATGTTGATGGGAAATGTGGTTGGATATTTCCTCCTATTTAGCTAATCCTGTGAGAGATTCCAAGCAATTAGATGTGCCAGGCGTCTCAGATGGGAATATTATTATTGATGAGGAATGGATTCAGATTTCCAAAATACAATCAAGGTACTTTTGTTACCTAGCAGGTTTTATTTCTTTATATTTATTTGATGTGCCATTGTTTCTCAATATCAGCTTCAGTAAACTAGTTCCCATGCCTATGGAGCACGCATCAAATCTTATTTGATGTGCATGTGCATCTAACTTACTAGTTACTACATATAAAATGGAAGTAGAGATAAAAATAGTAAAGTGGCTTTTTTTCCATCTAAATGCACCTACTGTTTCTGAATGGAGCAAACAGTCACCTGGCATTGCACATGGTAGGTTGGGACAATCCATGAGGACGCTATGGCCATACTTCTCCATGCATTGCACGAGTAGTATAGTGATTTTATACTGATATTAAGTATATCATCTGTTCTATGTTTCAGTATGAATTTGTTTAGAAACAAGTCAGTTGACAAATGGCATAGGAAGACCCAGGTGACAACTGGTGCAGCTGCTATTAAGAACAAATTGCATGCCTTCAATCAGGTTTCTAACAAGACCACTGAGATTTCCTCACTGCACGAGATCTGCAACTATCTGCTTCTAACCTTTTTCTCTCCTTCAGAGTATAAGCGAACAAGTGGCTGCTTACATGAGGGATCCAAGTAAAATGATTAAGGGGATGCAGCAGAATAGATCGGCTGTTGCTGTGTTTGGAAATGTAGGTTTGAAGTACGCCCTTACACCAATTTGGGTTTGGATCGACACTTTAGTCATTTGATGATTGTGTATATGTTACTCTGCACTTTGCCTGTGCTGTGTTTTATAATCTCACTTGGCCTTCTGCAGGTGCCATGCTATGCGGAGAATGTTAAGCAAGAGGTATTATTTTAATTATGTTGGATTACAAGCAGGGGTTTTGTTTGTAATTATATATTCATTTATGTAGTTATAAGGGCATAAGTAACTGCATATTCCTTTTGCGCATTAAGATCATCAATATGTCAACATCAGTGCCTCACTCAAGATTTTGTTTTCTCCAAGGTGGTCTAAATTAATGAGATGTAGCATCATGTATGACTATGGTAAATCTGTTAACGGATTAAATCTACATGGAAAATATTAATTTTAAAACACAAATACTTTTAGCAGTTTAATGAGTATTCAAAATCAGTGAGTAGTTTGTTGGTTCTATGGCGCAACACATCTTATTTCTATATAAGGTTAGGGATTCTCCATGGGAACCACCTATTTTGTTGAACTTGGAAAAATAATGTTAGTGGACGGGGCAAGATTTATTATCTAAGTTTCAAGAATCAAATGAAATTGAGAAGTGAGGACTTTGTGAAATTAGGGTTGGAGCTGTTGGAGAACTTTCTTGTACCCTTCCTTAGAAGTTCTCAACTTTTCATATTGTTTGAGGCCTGAATTTTTTATATAACTGATCAGGAGACTTCCACAAATGGTGACCCCGAACTTCTGGATGACTCAGAATTTTACCAGCAACTATTGAAAGAGTTCTTCGAGACAGTTGACCCATCATCATCTGGTAAATTTTTTAGAGTTCAGCCTATTAATTTGTGTTAGGAATACATTGTATGAACATCTCACCACATGTTGCATCACTTGATAACTATCAATTTCTCATTTTTTTGTCGAGGCTTTTTCTTGCTTTTCTAGTGTTCTTGTAGCTTCCTTTGATTTTATTTGCAAGCATGTCGCTGCATGTTAATATTATATATTTATTTTGACTGTGCCCGGATATGTTGTTATTGTGTACAGAAGTGGCTTTCTATGCTCTCAAAAGATTGCAAACAAAGAAAAGAAAAATTGTTGACCGTCGTGCTTCAAAGAGTCGCAAGATAAGGTAAATCAGCCTTTGTTGGTAGGAAGATATGTTTAGTTACTTATCTGGGTTGGTTTGACTCTTGAAATGATTCTCCAGGTATCATGTTCATGAAAAGATTGTCAATTTCATGGCTCCTCGGCGTGCAGATATACCTCCTACGGCCACAAAATTATTTGAAAACTTGTTTGGCCTTAAAAGTCAGAATTCTGCGTCAGCAGCATAACCAGCTTTTACACATGCACTAAGATGGCCCCCTAAACTTGAATTTTTGTAAACAACAGAGTGTCGGCCTAAGAGGAAAGGTAATGCTGAAAGCTTATGTCAGATTCTCCTAGATTAGATATGGCTGAATTTGAGTTGATTTCTCGTCGAGTTACATATGCAAATTTTAATCAAATCAAAGATCCCAACATGGGAAATAGTTAGTATATTATATATGTCCAATTTGAGCTGTAATTCACTAGTTCACTAAATTATACTACTGGTTACTTGTTTGTTCATCAGATTTTTGTGTTGTTTCAATATCATGTTTAAGAATTACTGTACTCATCACAGCTCTACTAGTGCTTAAGTTTTGTTTCAACTAGACATCTTATTTACTCGCAAATTTACTGCTACTTCTTAGCTTGAATATGTTAACTGTGTTTCTCTTCATTTAAGATTTCTTATTGTAAAGGTTACATAATTATTATTATTATATTATATAAATAACATAGATACATCATTATATGCAATAATCTTCATGATAGAATTAACTATCGCAAGATAAATATGATTTTACCTTAAAAAGCTTCTACAAAAACGTATGCAACAATCATCATACGGAACTAGTCGTCATCCATCCATCCATTTACCAGCATGTATTATATCAAAGTTATATTCAACTATCTACCAATTATAACTTCCAAGCCTAGGAAAAAAATACAAAATCATATATGAAAAAAATATGTAAATAACACTAAAGATACAAAATACCCTAAGCAGCATTCCAGCAGTAATGAATGTTGAGTAGACTGCTCAGAAATCATTTCTACAATATGTTTCTCTTTTTCGTTTTTTGGTTATGTCAAGCAGTATAAACACGAGATGGCATAGCCCATCACCTAACAGCTTCAGGAGCAGAGTTGCAGTACGGTGTGTGCAAACACACGAGCTTCGTGCACGCAAGACACACGCTAGCAAACACGACGCCAACGACAACCCCGAAAACGCTCTTCCGTTTATCCAACTTAACCGCCCTTCTCACTGTGCTTCCGAAGCACGGGAAAAGTCCTCCGCAAGCAAACACGAGCACGTGGTCCAGCCCACTGTAGTCGATCCCGGCAAGTATCGCCCCGATGGCGGATAACGGCCCCGCAAACCCGATTAGGGCAGCAGACAAGAGGGACGCATGCCAGCTATCGGTTGCTCCAAAGATGCAGCTAGCCACAGCTGCGCCACGAGGGAACCCGTGGAGGGAGACGGGGAGGACCATGTGCCTCCCGAGCCCGTAAGCTTTGGGTGCAGCTACACCTAACGCAAGCCCCTCAGCGAGAGCGTGAAGGGCGACTGCTGCACAAGACAGGACTGACTGAAGCGTGAGTGCACTTACAGTGAAGCCGGTGACAGAAGATAATGTGTTTGCTGAAGTCTTCCTGTGCAGTCGAGAATTTGTGAGAATGGATGTAGGTACGTGGATGAATGCTGCTCCGAGTCCAAGAAGAAACAGGAGTGGAAGAAGCCCCATCTTAGAAGACACAAGTAGTTGGAAGGGTCGCCATGCACCGAGGACAAAGGCAATGCCAGAGGCCATACCAGTAAGAAATGCATGTCTGAGCTGGAAAGCAAGAGCAAATGCAACGAGCGCTACACCACCGAGCAAAGGACCTAGACCGAATAATAGAGAAACAAAGAAACCAGAAGCATCTTCTTGACTGCAAAAATAAAACAATGTTACGGACAAGTCGACAGGATGATGCTAAATTTTTGTTATTTCGTCTGTTCCCCATTCACTCAGACAAGAAAGATGAAGAAAATGAAAGAAACAACATCACATCAACATGCAAATTAACACAGATTACAGCAAACGTGTGGCTACAAACAAGTAATCTCACCTATAGTTGTGGCTGAAATGCTCAAACAAAGCACCGAGTGCCTCCATAAATGCCACAGATAGTGTAGCTGCCGATGCAACTTGAGATGGGGAAGACTCCTGCAAATAAGGGAAGAGTTAAAAAACAATCTAAGTGGAGGAGTTTCTGATGTTGGGACCAGCCCCAATCCTTTTCATCTAACATATACAAGTAACGGCCATCAGATAGGATTTGATCATGTTTGAGGGAATAACATTTCAGATGGTAAAAGAATGGAAAATCAACAGAGACATCATAGAAGGATGCTTTTCGTTTCATTACTCAAATCAAAATTTATTCAGTTCTAAGTACCCGTACTAATGATTCAAAAATACATTCTATTTCTAGACAATCATATTCCATGAAAAGGCTTAATCAGGAAGACATGTAAATTACTATGATTTGATATTCACAAGCACAAAGTCTAGCTTTTGATGCCACACATAACTCATAGTAATTGGAAAGGGAAATAGTATGGACAGCAATTCTGGCCATAGGAGAATCTTCGCTTCATTAGCCTTTATGCATTCAAAATATGTTCTTCTATTTTTACCTTGAAACCATCTGGCAAGACCTCAGCCATAACCATCCAAATCATACAACCGGCAGCAAATCCAGTAGCAAATGGCAAGAACTTGTTCAATGCATCAGCACATATGAATGAAGGAACCGCAACAAGAGGCTGCATTAACAAACTACATAAGATACTAATTTCCAACTTTAAAAACAAAGACTGTAACAACCACTTCCACCACACCCCTCCCCCACAAAAGAAGAAAGAACCTCTACACACCCACCCATACGCACAAAGCAAAAAATTTAAGTACCACAGGTTTCCAATATCCACAAATGGTATCTGGAGAAGCCAAGTAGTCACAAGTCATAATTCAAATGCCTGAGATATTTACCCTTACATAGTTACATTACCCCAATAAGATCCAGCGCCACAGAATCAACAATCAGTGGTTCCAAACTATATTGATTAATTCTCACCTGTTCCAAATGGAATAGATTATGGCTATAGACTGATGTCTTGAAAAAGATAAGTAATTACATCTTCCCTGTTTATTTCTACAGTATGACGTAGTCTCTTGTCTCTATTTCATAGAGGCATGTAAATTATCAATTATGCATATTTTTCAATATTCAGGACTAATTACCTGTGGTAGTGATGTAATCACACTCCATATCATGGCATTCTGTGGAGACACTCCTCTTGACGCAAGGACCATACTAACAGCCAGGCCCTCAGGTATATTGTGCACAGCAATAGCCAACGTCACCAATATCCCTTGTGATAATCCCTTAGAGCCAGCAAAGGAAACTCCAACGCCGGATCCCTCCCCAAAAGAATGAAGAGTCATGATTCCAACAACAAGAATGACTTTAGTAGCATCTGCTCCCTTTATGTCCAGCATGCTCATTTCACCATATTGCTCAAGAAACTGAGTTAAAAAACACACATACACAATAGAATATTTTAGCAGTCTAATAAAGGAAGAAGACCTAGCAATCCAAAGTACAATTATGGCAGGAAATTTTAGTAAGCTTCTTCTAAAATGAACAGAAAGTGTAGATTAGAAACTATCAATTAAAAACAATTGCGCTACAGGTGCTTGGGACTCAATAAAGTTTCAGAGTAACAGCAACAGGCAAGCCCAATTGTGCTTAATGTAATTGAAGAGAGACCAGGAAGATAATATAATTTGTTACATAAAAGAAGGCCTTGTCATTGGATATAATGTTCTTTATTATGCTAATGATAGAATAAACAAGATCCATACACACTTCCATTGACATGGATGCCATAGTACAAACCTCATTGAGTAATGGAAAGGTGTCAGGGCCACTTGTGATGGGATCAATTTATCATCTTTTTTTCTAGAGTAATTTCATTCATGTTGTGAAAATAGACACCATTGTTGGGCACGTATATCCTCTAGCATTTTAATAAACAACACGGGACCATACGAGTCTGTTAGGTATGTGTGTGCATTGGATAACATCGTCACCACAGTCAACAATAGAGAAATTTGCAACATAACATTATAGACACATATCATGAAAGCCAGTTTTTATTTGAAGATGACATGATATTACAATCAAAGAGATTTACCTTCTTGCAGAGCCAGATGAAAACACCACCAGACAAAATACCCAACACAACCCAACCGCCACTTCCATGGCCCTGTCCTTCTTGTATAAGGTCAAAGCTTGCAGCAAGCATTACTCCTGCTGCCATTCCATTGCATATTCCAGCCCATTGGGGATCAAGCTCCATAAAAAAGAATGGGAGAGCTCCCAAACCAGTAGCTGCAGCCATTGCCAGTGTGCAAATTGCAACAGTTGACACTGACACTCTACCATTTCCGTCCTGCCACCCACCCATTTCTTCATTGATATGCTCAGTACCAGATCCATCTATCACACCACCTTCTGCATTCCTCCGCGGAGCAGTTATTACTCTTTGTAAAGTCTGTTCATCTTGTTCCGCTGTTATACTATGACTAACTATTACAGCAAAGAGACATACCAAAAGTAGCTGGTTCACTCTTATACCCATCTTGTTGTGCTTCAAACTATGAAATCACTCGATCATCATATGCACATATAACAGCTGGTATTGGTGTGTTCCCTACCAAGCCAAGTGAGCAGGACTAAAATAATATTCCAGGCCCATGGCACTTTACAATTATAGCTTAGTGATTGCCAATTACTGCTCTGCCACGCATTAATGTTGAATTAGGTAATATTGTCCTTGATGCTGCTAAAAGTAAAAGATTCACCAAGGAACAATCATCATAAACAAAGATCAAGAAGACTTAAAAAATATAGTAATATTATTCACAAGCAAGATAATGTGACAACATACAAAAAAATCACTAAAGCATTAAAAACTAGCTCTTTTATCGTCTCAGTCAAGTCCATCATAACAGGATTGATCAATTTTCTTGATTTAAGTCCTTTCAAATCACAAATTTTGGCTAGGATAACAACATGAACAAAAGATAAGCCAAATCTTGATCCCTCAACAATTCCACCTAGTTGCAACTTTCTAAAATCAGCAAGTTATCAAGCACCACAAACTTTGATTAGAGACAATTTTCGCAATCTCAGTGTGATCAAGAATCATAAATCCCCACAATTTCAGAGAAGTAAACACAGAAAATCCAACCGTCTCCGGCACCCCATCAAAACAAATGAGAGCAGAAAAATATTAACTTCATTAATTCCACAAACAAAAGAACTATTGACTCAATCATCAGGAAATGAACCTAAAAGCTGAGAACAGTCCAAATACATATAATTACCGTGAAATGCTAAAACCCCACCAAAACTCACACGTCTAAACAAATGGGAAGGCACAAAAATCTCGAATTTCAAGGGATTCTGTTTTATATTTTCGGAGATAAACAAAAATTTAACCCAAATTTGGCACCAATTTCGAGGTTCTGTCAAGATATAAAGGGGAAAGAGTGAAGAACTTGACCCACCTTTTCCAAATTGGATCCGTACAACCGATGAACGGATGTTGATGATGATGGTAATAGATTGCTAATGCACTTGAAAAATGAATCCAAAATTCAAGCACTATCTCACCACCACCATCATATTTTTATTTGTAATTCACAATCTGATTTCGGATTATGAATGCCAAAACCGTGGACCGTCCATTGTTTGTACGTTTATTCTTTAGCCAAATAATGTATGGGATTTCCCACTTTAAAGAAACAAGATTTGGGGGGTTTTGTTTCTTCTTCTCCTTTTCTGATTTTTGTTATCAAAATGTTGACTTTATTCAAGAAAAGCAAAAGAAAAAAAGGATGGTGGGGACAAATTAACTTGTTTTTGGGTTTTTACTTGTTTGTAGATACAGTTCAGGAAGATGAATTTGTGGTAATAATTTCATCTAATAATTTATTTATTTTAATAACGCAAGCCACATATTTAAATAAATAAAGGAAAATAATTTTTTGAAATAATATTTTTATGCCATAATACTCCTGTTTTTATTATTCATAATTATATTTTATAATTTGATTAACATACTCTTTTGCAAATTTTGGATAGAGATCGACCAATTAACAAAACAATCAATTCCTAAAATTATGGAATCAATCATTAAAAAAAATCATATTCATCTACTTAAATATATACATTCATTAAAAGGAAAAGAATATAGAAAAGCTGAAAATCAAATGAAAGAAAGGAACTTGTGTGATATTCGAACTGCATAGAGGTCAGTTAACACTAGTAGGGGTGGATCGGTACGGTATACTGTACCGAAACTGCCATACCGTATATCATACCGTAAATGCCGTTATGAGTAAATATCATACCGAAATTTACGGTATACCGAAAATGCGGTATACCGTGAATTACGGCATACCGAATTTCGGTATGTCGTATTGAAATCCGGTATACCGTGAATTACGGCATGCCGAATTTCGGTACGACATACCGTCATACCGAAATACCGTTTCATACCGAAATTATATAATATTATCAATAATTTTTATATTATAAATATTTATTAATACTATAAATTAATATTGGTAAGAGAATACGGTATATACCGAATTTTCGGTATACCGCGGTATACTGAAATTAATATTGTTACCGTACCGTAATCTTCCGGTACGGTATCATACCATACCGAAATTTACGGTATACCGAAGTTGTCGATATTTTTGTTATTTTTTCGGTACGATAAGTCCGGTATGCCGATATTTCGGCATTACCGGTCATGTGTTTGTAGAATGATTGCTTATAATCGAAATCAAAGTCCTCATACCTCACAAGTAGACTAATCAAGATATATCTTCTTAAACATACAAAGTATGCATGCTATTATACCAATCTATATTTAACTTTTACAATTATTAGTGTAAGGGAAAATATAACGTTTTAAAATAATAATACCACTTGTTCTAAAAAAATATCCTAACAAATATCCATAAACAAAAATACCTGTTAATTTCCCTAAAAAACCCTTTAAATCAAGAAACTTTCAAATATATATCACGACCATCTTTTTTCTTGTCGATCGATAATTTTAGGGGTGAGCAAAATACTCGAATTAAAAATTGAATGTTCACCCCTAATTAATTCTGTTGAAATAAAACTAATAACATGAAAAATTTAGGTGTTTCACATAACTAATACAGATCGATCCCTTTGAAAGAAAAAAAAAACACTTCAAAATACAATTTCAAAACAAACACACACACGAAAAACAAATTAGGGTTTAGGTTTTTTATTTTAATTTTTTGAATATTTTTTAATGAAGGCTCATAAAATGATATTATGTTGGTGCCATGGAAGAATCTATATTTCATGTGATTAATTTTATTCGAGCAAAAAATGCAAGCGTGAATGCAATTGGAAACTTTTTCAACAACTAAAAACTTTCACAAGATATATTTGAGAATTTTCTTAAGTTAATAGGACCTATATTTTGCATAGTTAATTATTAGGATATTACTGAAAACAAGTTATATTATTGCGTTAAAACAATCCAATACCTTAAAAATGATTAATAAACTAAAAGCAATCTCAAATACAAATCCTTGGTGCATTTATTTTTCACGATTGATAAAATATATGATTGAATGTGTTTATCTTGATCGTTAAAATTTCTCGAATTCAAGACACATTTTTGACTTAGCACCCAAAGAATGTATTTCTTTCTCAAATATAGAACGGTTTACGATACTGGAAAGTCGAGCTGACAGTCTAAATTCCTCATAGAAACTAAAATGTGTCTTGCAGGATTCGAGCGGAGTTAGCCCCAACTTTCCAGTACCAGAGAAATCAAGTCGTTCTAGATCTGAAAACAGAGACATTCTTTGGGTACCAAAACTTAGAAGTTGGAAGTGTGTTTTAAATCTGAAAATTGAGCGACACTTTGGGGGTAAAAGTGTATTTTTCCCAATATCATAACCGCCAACAACTCTAACAACACATAATGCTACGCTCAAACCTCAAACACAAGAACAGAAGTAGCAGAAACAACATTTAGAAAAACATATCCCTATGCTTAGATTGCATTGCTGGAACCAGCACCGGACATCACCATAGAGAAAGGAAACCAAAACACCAAAAAAAAGGAGATGCCAAGATCACGCAGACATACCCAATTCAAATACTACAAAATAAAAGTCGAGCGATGCAGAAGAACAAACGAGTCATCAAGAATGTATATCTCCGAAAAGTTACAAGCTGAAACAAGAAGGGTAGCCAGAAAACGTAAGACGTATGCTGGTTCATAAGGGGGCTATATCATTTGGGAGCATCACGTGGAAACTGACCAAATTCAAGATTCAAGAGACATTTTGGAATCATATAAGATAAGTTTCAAAGAACTGACATGAAGATGTGAAAGCAACAACTACATCCCACAAGAAGAGCTTAATTCTACACCACTTGATCACTCATCTCTCTATCTTTGTGTGTGTGTGTGTGTGTAAATTATCATAACTGGCAGTCAATTTGTGACAGGAAAATGTTTCTTACGTTTTTAGCACCACCACCAAAAATTTATTGTGAGGAGGAGTCAATTCAGAAAAAAAAAAAAAGAATAATAACAGAGATAAACTTATGAGCCTTAGGTTTTTTTGGCTCTTACCGGTTTCTAAGCTTCAATGACTTCTATCATCAAGTGCAACACTTCATATGTATTGTGTTTTTTATAGTAAAAAAATAAATGCAACCACATCCGAATTAGGCAGCAGCGTTTGACAGGGTGGTATGTCAGCAGTCGATTGAACATGTCATTCACAGAAAATGTCCGGTCGCATTGTCTGCGGACTGCAGACTTAAGATAGAAACAATTTGTTCAGGAGCTGAACCTTATTACTAAAAATGGAATGCAGGATGCTGTTCGAAGTAGTGAAATAGGCGTTCTACAGATGTATTTAGGAAGAATCCTTGCAATGTGAGAAAAAAGAATACCAACTGATCTATCATGTTGAAATAGAATTCAGTTTATCAGAATGTAACCAAACAGATATTCAGCAGCTTGTTCATCGAAATAATACTCAAAGCAACCTGTATATCCATAGTTTGCCCCAACAGAAAATTCAAATAATAGGCAAGGGTATGCTCCTGCTCCAGGCTATTTTCTAAGTTTCTCCTAGCATACATCGATTATCCAGCTAACATTCAATTTGCTTTTTAGTATGACATAAAAGGATTTTTTTGAAGCCTCAGCTCCTAAAAGAGTAAATTCGTCCAATTTCAATATCCAATCAAAACGAAACGAGAAATTTTCCATCATCAGAGTCTGCAATGTTAAGTCTCCTCTTGTTCTTATGAATCGACAACAGACATAATGAAAAAATCCATACCTACCAATGAGGTAAAAACGAAAGTGCATATATCAAACTCTTCCTCTGGAAATGCATGCAAAAAGTAGCAAATAAAGATGACAAAACGAAAAGCATGATCAGAAACCTATGCCCGAACGGGTTCTCAGAAGGTCAATACACACTATTGAAAAAGGCTGAAACAATATGCTTTTACCATAACCACAATCTAGGTCTATTCTTCGCAGGAGAAGCAGACAACATTCAGCTATTTTCATTGCTAAGGGTAGGTTTTGCCCTTAAGATACTGCCATCTTAATCCAATGTCTACAGCGCTCAAATCAACTCAACTACCAAGTTTCTCAGCTGCCAAAGAAGCACTAAGGAAAAAGTATCAAAAGGCACAAACCTACAATGTAAAAGAGATTCAGAAAAGCAGGATCAACATATTGTGAAGTAGCTAGAACCCTAAAATTTGATCATTGAAGTCGGCATCTTTCACCGTTCATCCCCTAAAATATTAGATTCAGCAAGACTACAGCTCTCATAACATAGGTCAAAGTCAAACACAACTAAACCAGGCAAAGCGACGACAGTTTCTCGAAATTCAATTCATTTAGGGCAAAGAGTAAATATCAACGAGTACATTATCTACAACACAAGAAACTTGATACACAAAATTATTACACCACACCACCATCACCACATCCAAATCAAAGATTCAGAGCACAATCAATCGAGAAACTCAAACTCATCTTCCCTCAAATGCGCAAGGAACTTCACCGGCTTACCGCCGCGGCCGCTAATCTCCTCCGCCACAAATTCCACCTTGTAGGGCAAATTCGCAGAGATCCTCTTCCCCTTATGAACCCCGACGTACTGCTTCAACAACCCGACCCGACCCGTGAGGTCCAATTCGGGCACCTTGGGCACGTGGTACACTTTTAGGGGCACCTTGACCCGGACTTTCGACCCGAGTATCGACTCCGCCTTCTTCACCTCCTCATCGTTGATACTGTCGTGATCGAGAGTCAGAGAATTGGAGATTGCCGCTGAATTGCAGGAGCCCGAGGAGGAGGGACAGCCGTCGCCGATCGAAATTGGGAGTGGCGGAGCGAAAGATTGCTTCTTTTGGACCCAGAAGCGGATCCGGCTGAAACCTACATCCGAATTTGAGATCTTGGAGGTGGGGATGTTGAGAATTGAAGAGAAGAAGGCCGTGGAGGCGGCCATTGTTGTTGTTGTAGGTGAGAAAGTTGAAGAAATTTTGGGGTTTTTTCTGGAAAATTGGAGAGAAAGATTTGATTTAGGGTGTGTGGTGAGATTTTTATACGTTTATGTGAGTGGAATTAAATGGGGGAATTTATCCAATTCATATGGCTGAGGGGTTTGGGCGAAGATTTTTGCGTGCGGATTTGGGGTTTGTGTTGGCCACGATACACCATTGGAGCAGTTGACACTCCACAACTGCAGGTTTATCCAATTCGTAATTCCATAGGTTCTGAAATTAGAAATGCGCTTTTATCGTTTCTAGTGAAAGAGTGATACCTTTATTAGATTCACTTGCGGTTAGAACGAGCAAAATTGAAAAATTCCATAGGTTCCGAAAATAGAAATGCGCTTTTAGCGTTTCTAGTGAAAGAGTGATACACAGGTAACAGGTTCATCTATTTTCCTCTGTATTAGATTCCCCTTGCGGTTAGAGCGAGCAAAATTGAGCCGAAATTCTTTAATCGAGTCGAGTTCTTAAATTTTGTTCAATTCGGTTTTCATGTTTAATTATATTCAATTTCATGTTTAATCAAATTCTTAAAATAATTGTGATAATTAATACTCACTTATTTCTTTGAAATATTACTTATTTTACCATTTTAGTCTGTCGTCCAAAAGATTGTCCATCCATTATTAATAACTATATCTTCACTATTTCTTATATTTTCAAATGAAAATAATATAAAGTCTTGAATATTCTTCACGGCCACAATCTCTAAATATATTTTGAGACAAAGCCTACTTCTCACCATAATTACAATTACAAGCCATCTCCATCTCTGTCACCATCTCCAACACCTTAGTTTAGATTGAAGTTTCCATATTTATACCGACTTCATTGCACAATAATCCTTTTCAAGTTTACGAAATACGAAATTATGAGATATAAAAAATTCGAATTATGAAAGAAAATGAAATATGATGCCATCTATAATCCAGGTTCCAAAAATTCAATCATTGACTCCATTTTCATCGCAACACCCACAATCTAGCCACAAAATTTCAAACTCAAATTTAGCCTTATCCTATTTTTCATTTCATTATTTTTTATTATTCTCCAATTTGATATACTTATTTAACATGTGATATTTGTAAAATGAAAATAAATAACTAAAAATTACTTAATTGATTTTTCTAAAATCACATTAATTAAATTCCTAAACTTACATTAATTAAATACTAAAATTTACATTGATTTAATAACAAAAATAACATAATATAAATTTCTAAGACTACATAAATTAAACTCCTAAAATTAAATAAAAAACATATTGGAAAAAAAAGAAGGCAACATAAAGAAAAATTGAGAAAATAATAGCAAAAAAAGGAAGAAAAAAAACTAAATGCTGGGAGTGGGTTCAAAATTTCATCCCTTGGAGAAAGAGGATAAAATTTCCATCATTGGGCTATTTCACTTCTTTTGTGTAAAAACTGAATGCAAAGTTTAATACACAACAAATAAAAAAAAAAAGAAAAGGAATGCGGCTGTTGCGCGGCAGTGCAGCCGCATCGCTCCCTGCCACGATTGCCGCAGCTGGGCGATTCGCCGCCCACGACCTGTCGCTCCCTACAGTAAAGGTGCAACCGCATTGCTAGTACTCTGAATTATGAGTTTGAGTTATTAAAAATATGAAAAGAGGCTGTTCTTCTTCCTATTTCATTCCATTAGATATGCTCTTCATATGATATATGAAAAATATTTTCTCATTTTCCTATTGTGGAGATTCAAAGCTCTAATCTATTAGTTAGAGAGAACTGATTTTATTAACTAAATTGCACTTTATTGTTAGAATTAAAATTAACATTTTTAAGGTTATATTATTTAATAATAATATTATATTTTTGTGAGTAAATGTTTGATGTGATGAAATTTTAGTTATTTAAATCTATAAGTTTAGTATAAAATATTGCATTTGATGAGGTATTTTTGGTGTATATAGATGATCTATTTGATATTTAGGGGATGCACGTTTAGGGTATTTTTTGGTGTATATAGATGCACGTTTTACTATATGATTAAAATAAAAAATATTTGAAATGTTTGTGTGTCCTAAAAATCCTCTTGCACCAATTTTGATAGAATTTAATAATCAGTATCTCAATCATATTATACAATCAATATCTCAACTATATTATATGTAGAGAGAGTATGATAAAAAAAAATTATTAGAAAGTTTGCATATATATTATATAGATTACCTCAATTACACAAACTCTGTATATACTTAATATGGATTGCAAATATTTACTTTTATGAATAAATATACATATGGTAACAAAAATTTATCACCAATATTATATTTGTGTATACATCAATTAAATTGTGTCTCTAGTAATAATATTCATATATATATATATTTATAAACACCTACATATATATAATTAATTATAAAAATAATTTATATAGTAATAAATAATTTAATTACTAAATAGTATATTGCCAAATATAGGAACACTTTTTTTTTGGGGGGAAACTATTTTGGGTAAGGTTTTGCCAAATAGCACATGCTATTTGTCTCTCCAGATCGGCTTCACCATAATTGCTTTTGCTTATCGAAACGAGCTAGCCACCGGCCTTTTCATGAAGAGATTCGATCTTTTTCTTGTCGAAAGTAGTTGAAAGGCGAGCATGGCTCATAATCTGATCGATGATATTCAAAAGAGAGGCTAGAGCTGCATAAGCTGCCATATCAATGGAAGTAAATGAGAGAATTTGAGGAGAGACGACCTTACCATATGTAACGTGTGGTTTCTGCGAATTTGCCAAGAGCAATACCACAAAGTCTGATGAGAGAGACACGCAACTAGCTATTAGTGATCAGCTCTCTCTCTCTCTCTCTCTAATGATTTTGAAGGAATTCATATCTAACGTTTATCATTTAATGCACTTGGAATTCTCTGTCATAATTTTGGCGTTCCATTGTCGTTTTTTTTTGTTTTTATTTTGTTTAGTTTTACAATTATTAACAGTAGTTCATCAATCCATTCAAGATTTATATCTTTTCATATTAAATTTGCATTTTTTTTGTTAAAAAATGTCAATAGAATTAATTATTAGCTCACTAGTGATTCGTGGAACATAGATTGACACAGGTACCACAGTGAATGCTACGTGAAATAGAAACAACCGCACGAGCATAAATAAACAAAAGCAACAGTTTGTTTATTGTACATGTTTGTATTTCAAATTAGATATAAAATTGAAGTACGAGTACAGAAGAACTATTTCTCTATCTGTGACATGTAGGAATGTGTTTGTAGGATCAGTTTAAACAACCCTACTTAAGAAAAAATAATGATACAAGAATCATCCAAATCTACAGCTCTGAGATGTCCTTAAAAATCTTTGGTGGAGACCTTGAACGGATAATTGGTCTCAATTGATTCCTTGAATGCAGGGGGCATGTTGTTCAAGATCAAATCTTGGAAAGTTTCCCGCTCCAGCAAGCTGCTTGGGAAGTTTTCCAGGCTGGAACAACTTCTGATGTTCACCTCTTTAAGTTTCTTCATTGCGCCGTCTGCCACTTCCCATTTTCTGAGACCTTCGAGCTTCCAGAGTTTTAGCACCTCAAGACTCTTAAATCTGTCAGTTGAGCAGACCATCGTTTCTCCAAGATATGAGTTACCGAGCAGCCTTAAAACTGTTAAATCTGGGAGCTGTCCAAGTGTTGGCATGGGATCTTCGGAAAGAAACGACAATGATAATGTGAGAACCTTAATATGAGGTGGGAACTGATCGAAGGGAGGAAGTTGTTGCAACTTCCCAAATAACCTCATGTTGGAAAGTTTTGCCAAGCCTGAAAATGGCTGTAAACTAATATCTGAAGGTTTCCCAAAATTATCATTGGATCTCAAGATTTGCAACCTCAATGATCGAAGATCTGTTAGCTTGGAAATCCACTCCACCAAAGCCTTTGTAGATGGACCTCCGTCTTGAGAAATATCGTCATTGTAATGGAAAGAAATGCCTAATTCTCTCAGTTGTTCCAACTTGCTCAAACCATTTTCTATTGGGCTCTCGTGGCTGACTGATAATCCCCAGAGGGTCAGGAGTTTGGGCAAGGACTTGTGCAAGTGCAGAAGCGTATCCTTGTCTAGATGAACTTCATCGAGATTGAGATGCTGGAGATTTTTCAATTTCCAAATAGTGGCCGGGATCTTTTCTATGCATGTATGCTTCAGGTCTAATGTTTGGAGATGGGTGAGTTTACCTACGGATTTAGGAAGCTTGTCTAAGAAAGTCCACCTCAGTCCCAAGTACCTCAAATGAAACAAGTCGCCTAGATTATCGGGCAAACTAGGTCTGTATACTCCCTCAAGATCAAGAACTCTCAGCAAGCCGAGTCCTTTGCCCATTTTGCTAAGAAGAGGGTTCACATGCTTTGCTGGAGTATCCTTTTTCTGTAAGTTGAAAGATATGTAAGACCTCACATGTTGCATTTGAAGAGGCTCAAGTGGGCCAGTCCTGGCATTAGCGTACTCGATGAGTCTACGCGTACCACAAGGACCATCTGATCCAGGATGAACATGGAAGAGGTGGATATCTCGAGCCTGTTCCAACAAGAGGTCGTGGATGGCACCTTGCAACCGGCACCTTCTAGCACTTCCATCTGACCGTTGTTTGGACACCATTATCAAGCTGCGCTTCACCAGATTTTCGAAATACTCTTGCGCCACATCTTCTTGGAATTCGCCTGGTTTCTCTGGTCGTTCCACGAATCCCTCAGCAAGCCACAAGCGTTGCAGCCTCCTCACTGGAATATCTCGTTCTTTGGGGAACAGTGTCATATAGATGAGACACAGTTTCAAATGGTGATCCAGATCATTGTAGCTCAACTTCATTATGTCTGAGGCCTGCCATTTTCTGTTGCTGTTGAGTGTTTCGGACCACTCCCCTATGTCCTTCATCGACAACAGACTCCCGAGCAGAACAATATTCAAGGGCAGCCCACGGCAAACCTTAATGATTCTCTTCTTAAGGGAATTTTCTGGATCTGCTTGTGTGCCCACCTTTGTCATGAACAATGTCCAGCTCTCTTCAGGGTTCAGCTTCTCCAAATTATACACCTGCTTCTTCAGATCAGCATGTTCCGCTACTCGCTCATCGCAAGTGGTAAGGATTATCTTACTCCTACTCCCATTTTGTTGATCTGGGAAAGCATCTATAATTCTTTCCCATTGATCCAAAGACTGAATTCCATCCAGCACGACCATGTATCTCCGAACAGTCAGTTCCTGCACGAGCCTTTTTTTGAGAGACTCCTCGCTGCTCCCATCTTGCACTTCCGATTTCTTCACCTGGTTCAGCAAGGTGAGCAAGATCTCCGTCGTTGTAGATTCCTTGAAAATGTTCGCCCAAGCAGTCGGCTTGAACATGTTGTTGATGCTTCTGTTGCCATAGACGGCACGGGCCAGCATCGTCTTGCCTGAGCCCAGTTCGCCTACAATGGGGATTATCCGTTCATCCGAATTCTCCAGCCTAAGACGGAGATCTTTCACCTTGCGCTGGTATCCGACAATGGGTAGCTCTTCCTCATTGTAGGAGTAACTATACATGAGCTTCGAATGCTCCAACCTTTCTCGAATCGTTGAGGCATTACTGCGTGAGAGAACTTTGAAGGAGTGGTTCATGTTTGGGCTCCCACCATCAGTCTCTTCATCAATGGTAGTCTGTTTCATCTCTTCACCTACTTGTTCACTATCGGACTCCGGTTGCTGTGCGGTTCTTTCTCTGTTGCTGGTGCTTCCAGATGTGTTTGTTCGACCGAGCTTCTTAACCTTTGTCTGAATATTGTAGAGCATTTTGAGAGCTGTGAACTTCTTGAGAAAGAGAGCATGATTCTTGAGGCATCCCAGCTTCTTCCTCTGGCGGGTGAAGCGAAGGGCAAAGGACTCGATTGAGTCCTCGATGGAGTAGAGATGACCAAGGTAATCTTTCATCAGTTTCTTGATTTGTTCAGCATCTGCTTCCTCATCTGCAGCTCCAACCAAGGAGCGCCAGCTCGTTTTCTTGAGGGTCTCCTCAATCCGGTTGAGGCGACTGCTGATGATCTTGTTGCTCGCGAAGGACTCATCCACCAGCAAGTCCTTTAGTTTCTGGATCACCACAGATGCAACTGCATCAATAGCCGTGTTCTCACCCATGGAGGGCTAGCTTGGATCACAAAGTGAGGGGACTGATCACAAGTTGTAGCTGCTTGGTTTTATGATGAATGCAGTATATGCTAATATTGTGTAGAGAGAGAGTGATGTAAAGAGAAATCTGAGTTTTGAAGGAAAAAATGAAGGTTATGATCACGAGTTGCGGCTGTAGGAGTCTTGATGTATCACAAATTAAGTTTTAAGGAGGGCTTGTAAGAGTTTTGAAGAAGATTGAAGATGTTTAACTGGTAGCTGCTTGGATTAATGATGAATGCAGCTCTGCTTATGTACATATATGTAGAGGAACATCAGAGGGTAGGAGGGGGGGGGGGGAGATTTTCCACTCGCATTTTCGTAGAAGAGAGGAGGAAAAGATAACTGAAAAGGTTGATCGAGTAGAGACAATATCATGGAAAAAAACAGCATTATACCAACTGATGTTTTGAATAAGTCGGGCTACTTTTCATCTCTTTGGTATGCATTTAGTGTCAAAAATAATAAATGTGGTATGAAATACTAGTATGTGATAATTTAGTAAATGACGGATCCAGAACTTGAAAATGGAGGGTGCCTAATCCAAGAACTACGGTTGAAAAGTCTTATTCAGTGACTTCAGAGACGTTTTCTTCAGTCTCTGAGTCGCAATAGTGACAGATCCTAGCACATACGATTTATTCATTTTTTTTCTTTCAAGAGAAGCAAAAAATTTCAAGCTACGAGGCGCAACAAAAGCATATTAAATCATCGGGGAATGGGCGATCATATCGATTTACTTACCAGTGATGCTAAGAAAAAATTTGCCGTCGGGGCGGTGGCCATCCCCCGAATCCGTCACTTGACCATATAGCCTTTCATCTACAATTCCCATCGCAACGACCAAGACTATTATCGTCGTTGCATGTGGTGTCAATATTTTAAACGTTTTTGTACTTAATTTTGTTAAAATATTCCAGAGTTTTGTTTTTTGTTTCCCTTTATTTTGTTGCATTATTCATGTGAGTGGTTGTAAGTTGTAACACAATATTTTACATTTTTATAATTTTGTTATATAAGTCGTGAGTTCTTTTCTTACTAGTTGCATACTTTTGTTATATAAGAGTCATTAATTAGTGTAGAGTCGTTAGAAAACATAGTTCACCCAAAATGAGATTTGTTTTTGTTTTTGCGTTTGATTGATTCAAAATTTATCTCTTTGTACTAAAAATAAAATAAAATTTGATTATTATTCTTCTTTTCTTTTTCTCTCTAAGATATGCATTTAGGAAATCTACATTATTCATGAGTCTCATGTGTACTTTTTCCCTTTGTACTTCAACACCCATAATCTAAGGGCATTATGAAACAATTCACTTATCACTATTCAATTTTCTCATTTCTTATTCTTTTTAATTCTTTTTTATTTCATATAATTTACAATTGTGTATATTTATATATTCAAATTGAATTCCTTTGAAAATAACCAAAAAATATGAATTTCATTAAAATTTAAAAAATTACATAATTGAAATAAAAAATTACATACTTAAAAATAAAAAATTACAACTTAAGCGATTCTCAGTTTCTCCCCGAGATCTTGCAAAAACCAGCAGTGTTTTTCCTTTGCTTCCTCGTCCGTATCAAACGTCTCTTTGCAACAAAATATTCTCCTTTGATTTTTTTCATTTACGTCGTTATCTGGATTGACTTCCAATGAAACAAGATAACTTCGAATTGTTTTTGGTAGTTCAACATAGTGGAATTTGCAACAACAAAAAATGAAGAAATGAGAGAATTTGTAAGAAGAAGTTGAAGAAGAAGGTTTGAGAGGTGAAATGGAGTGGGTGGATGTGGTATATTTATATAAGGGAAAAGGATTTTAAAAAATGAGGGTTATTGTTGGCATCTAACGGTAAAAAGAGAAGGGAATTTTTATAATTAAAATTGGAACTTTCGTTTATATATATAAATTAAATGGACAAAAAAAAAAGAAACGCCCGGACGCACAACGTCTGAAGCATGCACGACCCTGATTGGATGAAGAGCGCTCGTGGCGGCAACGAGTGCGTGGCTGTGTTGGGGCTGCTGCAGCGGAAGGCGCACAACACGTGCGCGCGCACGTTGTGTTGTGCACCTCTTCACTGCATTACGGGTGCTCTTGCGTTAACTACGACAATAAGCGTAAGTTGGATCAAGTGAAAAAACCCATGTCTCCCTTGTACACGAGTAAAATTTTGAACAAGTAAAGTTAAAAAAAACCAGCTGAAAATTATTTGGGGTCGTGATTTACAATCACTTTACATTATTTTTATAGTTAAAGTTTATATGTTAGTATTACTTATTAGTTATGAAAACATTGAAATTACAATTATGATGGTGTAACATATAAGTTATTTTCAGTTTCTAAATCGTGAATATCTATGGTGGATTAATTACTTTGTGGAATGAAATTGTAATCCTGGATTCGAATTCTATAGAAATAAAAAAAAATCAATTTTTTAAGTTCATCCTTTTTTCACAACAAAATCATTATATTTCACAAATAATTTATTAAATTTCAGAGTTCTTATTTAATTCTTTATTAAAATGGGTTTGTAGCCTACAAACAAGTTTGGGTCTTCTTGCCCTTTAGGAGTTTATGAGCTCTAACATCTTAAACTCTACCGTCACTCCTCTCCTCACTTCGTTTCTTTAATAGTTGAATGCAATCTTTCAAGCCAATTTTTTTTTAAAAATGGATTATTGAAAAATGTGAATCACTTTAATTATGAACTCTAAAATATTTGATAAATTGTTTTGGGGTGCTTATAAGGTCTCATCTTAGATGCTACTTGCATGAATCAAAGTAATTAATCGCATAGTAGGTAGACATATAAAATAATAGTAGTTGCTTTAATTAATTGACAAGTTTTGTTCAATTAGGGGATGCTACAAATATTCCATAGATGTCAATTTAAAACAGTTCTTATTTCTTTTAGAGATATAAGATATGTACGTCTTTGTAATGACCAAGACTTTTCTAATATTACATCAAATATAGTTATTATTAGGTAACGAAAAGACCAACAAATATTACACGAATTCACTCGTAGTTTAGTTAAACTAGTGTTACACCTGTGCGATGCACAGACCTATAATTTGCTTTATTTTTTTCAATTGTGAATTTGTGATTTGGGATAGGGAATATTTTAATTATAAATTTATTTTGCACCTAACATATATATATGTGAGTGAGTGAATTTTAAGAAATGCATATGTATAAAGTAGGACTGACAAATTGTGGGGGGTTGGGCCGTTGACGGGTCGACCCGATAACGACTCAATCCGATAAAGTTAAATCCGAACACGACCTGTTAAGAAAATACTTGATTGAGTTCGTGACACTACCATTCTGAGTTGGCTTGCACATTTTTATTCATTAAGCCGATTCCTTAAATGCGGCAATGTGGTGAGTTGGACTTTTGGGGCTATATTTTAGGATAGTAGTAATTTTCTAATTTAAGAGATATAATTGTATAAAAATTTCGACAGCCTCATATGAATTCGTAAGAATGTATGAAGTTATTAGTGTCAGTGTTTTCCTTGCTTTTATTTGCACCATTTTCTCATTTAGCATATGCTCAAATAAACATTGGATATATGGGTATAATGAATCATCCGAAAATGACGTTTAATCTGAATAAGAAAAAATTGCACGAGTTAATATAAAAAGTTAAATTAAAGACTTAAGATGACGTTTAATCTCATTTTACTCTTACGTAAATTTTTTAAATATTATAATATTTATAAGATGTTGATAATTATAATTAAAAATAATTAAAATATTTTACATATATCATATACATTTTAAAATTTAATAGTCTACACTTATTATAACATATACATATATCATATACATTTTATAATTTTCTAATTTACATATAAACTTTAATAGTCTACACTTATTATAAATGAAGGTTTAAGCTCAAATGGTTAAATCATCTTAACAAATGCATCTAATTACTATAAGAAGTAGCACTAATTACTTTTCAAATCAAACAAATCGCTCAAAAGAGACAAATAAAAATATCAGCATGATTTTGATATCCAAGATCGTGTCTTCCTTGCAATCCTTGGTAAACTCAATCATATTGCACAATCTTTTAGATTCACCTAGGTTAAATAAGTAATTAATATCTTTCTATATCAATACGTATAATATTGAATGTTATTCCAATAAGTATTATGATTAACAAACAAATTGAATTAAATAATGGATAATATTTTATTACTTTGGAGCAATAGTCCAATCCATTTCTCGATCCGTGCCCAATTAACACCATTCCTAAAAATAAATAAACAAAAATGTACGATTATTCTTTCAAATTGTGTTATTATAAGAAATCTAGTCGCTTGATTTAAAAAATAAACTAATAAGAAGAGATGTGGACGATTATATTTGGTTAGCAACCTAGAATAGATTTTAAGACGATTATTATAAGGAGATGTTTGATATATATGTATGGCTTATCTATTTTTATTTTTTATTTGTTATTTTTTATTCTTTTATGTTTTTCTTTCGATATGACCACTTTGCTTCGTAAAGAAGAATTTAATTGAATTTAGTTTGAGAATTGTTTTTTTTTTCTAATTCCAAGAAGAACAGCTCTCAATGATTATTAAATATGGGGGACATATGTGAATATTCAATATTATGTTGAACAAATAATCCTAAATAAGATTGTTTCTTATGATGCTTATAAAAAACTCTTCATTTCAGCATTCCCCCATTTTTGTTTTTAGGTATTTCATTTCAAACTATAATTCGATAAAATTTCTTATATATATGTGCAATGAACTTAATCTTGATGTTGAATTTGAAAAAAAAAACGATGAACTTAACTTGATGTTGAATCTAAAAAAAAATGAAAAAAAAAACTTAATCTTGAGATTCGTTTAGTTGAGAGAGTAATTTGTTTCTTATTTTCAAATATTTATCTTTTGCTCAATATGCAACATGGAAAGTAAAAATAGATTCTTAATTATATACAACTAATTATGCTTGTCATTCACTTATTGTTTCAAATTTTCTATTAATTGTGTGGATAAATTCAACCTAACAATATGCTCCTATAGTCTTAGATATAAACAAAAATTAGTTTATAATAGTATAATGGGAGCTACATGTCCACTTAAGAGAAATAAATGTGGCAGCTACTAACTTTCTAGCATAGTTAAATAATGAAGCTAATTAACGTTTCTTTGCAATATAATTAGCAATATAACTATTTTCAGTTGTATTTGTTGTGATTGATTCTCGCTATTGAGCTAATAATTTTTTCCTCTTCTTACTTAATACACTACTTTCTCAATTTTTAAATGTTATCTAGAGCCAACATTGAGGGATTTTGATTAGCTGT
>JAYDZE010400800.1:0-16912 GCA_034509125.1 Monilaria moniliformis | reverse complement strand
CAGATCCGCCCATTGTGGAGGCACTACTTCCAGAACACTCAGGGTCTCATCTTCGTGGTGGATAGCAACGATAGGGATCGTGTTGTGGAGGCAAGGGATGAATTGCATAGGATGTTGAACGAGGTAAATTCCTTTTCTTTTTTCATTTTATTCAAATTCAACTTTTGAGAAGTGGAATCAGTATAAATATGTCTAGAATAAAAGAAGTGGCTCTTATAAGTATAGTTATCACCTTCTATCAAGAGGCCATGTCAATAATAAATGCCGGAGATAATTTATTTTGTAGTTCACTTACTCTGTTTACTTATAATCTGGTCCAGAAAGTTAAGTACTACTTTAGCAGTCATTATAATATCTCTCTCGTTCTATGAACTTTAATCAGTACACTGTTCAATAATTGTGAAAATTTTCTGATTACCACATTTCCTCTATCAAGAGGCCAAATAGTTTGTGTGAAATTGTTCTGAATATATAAAGCAGAATTACTACTCTGAGCCTGTGAATATCCTTGTTTCTAACTGAGTTTCATATTTAATAATGGATATGGTATTTTGCACGATTCATATCACTCTTTCTGTCTTTCATATTAGCATAAAATCATTGTCTTGACCACTTGGCTACAACTGTCGGCTGATTCATTCAGGATGAGCTGAGAGATGCTGTATTACTTGTATTTGCAAACAAACAAGATCTTCCTAATGCAATGAACGCTGCTGAAATCACTGACAAGCTTGGCCTACACTCGCTCAGGCAGCGCCACTGGTATACATTCTTAACCTGTGAGATCAGTACACTTGACTCGCTATTTTTATGATTTTTACTTGCTTTTCTTTGCTTCCAGGTACATCCAGAGCACTTGTGCCACCTCTGGTGAGGGGCTCTATGAGGGACTCGAGTGGCTCTCCAACAACATTGCTAACAAGGCAAGTAGTCACGATACATTCATCACATAACTTTACTTCAAGAGTTCTTTAAATTTAGCTTTGTTATATCAGTTGTTTCGTCAGATTCTGACTCTCCTAAACTATTACAGGCTTAGAGCTTTTCTGAAGTTGTTTACGCGAGAGCTAATACTGGATACTGTCGAGGTTTTATCTAGTTTTTTCTTAACCATATATTGCTTTGAAACAATGTTTTTTCATTTATGTTTAGAACCTTCAAAATGTCGCTATATCAGACAATGGTTTGTTTTATGTCACTCCTACGTTTGCTTAGTTTTGAATGTAATATTCAGATACACAGACTAGGGTTTTGGATTATTATTTCTTTGCCCACGCTTCTGTCTCTACTTATAAACTGCTTCATCTCCACGACTTATTTAAGTGCAGAAAACGCTTAACTCAAATCTCCATAAACTTTTCTTCATTGTTTTTTTTTTTGTTCTTTCTAAATAAACCCATTTTATGTTAATTTAAGAGTTAATAATTGTATTTATAAAAAAAAGAAGAATTTATAATTGTAGGCTTATACAGGTTTGCTGAAAGATTGCAGGCTTACACAGGATTTTAAATCAATATTACATCGTGTAATTTAAGTAGTGATATTTGCAGAGCTAAAGATGATACAAACATATGAAGAAGTTAAAATAAATCCCGGATTAAATTGAGCCATTATTTTGGTAGTAGAATTGCTTTCCTCTATAGTAGGAATCTAATAATTAATTTCGAATAATAACAAGTTATGTGGTTTTAAATATTTGACATGTTCCTAAATTTATTAAATCTAAGAACCATGTATATATAAAGGTGAATTGGAAGATCCTAGACGATGTATGAGTTTGTGCATCACCTTTTTGTTTTGTACACTGATAACAAGTACCTTGCAAATCACATATTGCAAGCCAAACCCCACACCACAATTTTTATTAACTTTTACCAAAGAAGACAACAAAACACACAAGAAAGAACTAAAGATAACCACGTCTACCATAAGCTCTACTAGATAACCACTCAAATTAATGGAATAAGTACAAGTTATATTGGATCACACGATCAAGCTCACAAACTCCTTAATCAATATCTTATACATATTCCTAAAGACTTCTAAATACCAATTTGCAAGCCTCTAACTCTTCTCTATTTGCAATCAAATTCATTGAAGAATGTTTCGTTGCGTATTTTAGATACATGGTGGGGTGGGTATATTTTAGGCAATAGGTTTCAAGTTCGAATATCATCAACGCCTTCTAAGTTTGAGCCTATCAAACATGATTTTAAAATGTAGATTATGTTTCATGTATGGTTTACATGTTATTGCAAAAGGTACCGTAAATGCTAGCAGTGCCTCACGAATGTGTACTGAAGCTTGTTTGCACTGACAATATGAAAAGTCTCGTCTTCAATCTCTACTGCCCGACTAGAAAAAATAAATAAATAAATAAAATGAATACAAGAAATTCGAAAAAGTAGACAAAATATGGTGACCCGATTGGGAAATAGCAATTGCAGATGTGAAATTTGGAATTTGGGGCCTAGCCAAAGGAACCTATATATTTTGTTTCCTTGTTTGTAGCTTTTTGAATCACCCAAAGCTAAGGGAGGAGAACCGAAAGAGGTGGGGATCAGATTCCAGCAGTAACCCATCCCCATTTTTTTTCCAATTCCTGAAATTTGACTTTCACTATTATTTAATTCCTTTTGGACAGATTATTGAAATTTCTGGCTTCAAATGATTGTTTATTCTTGAAAATTTTATCTCATTTATTCATCAACAGCTAATGAAAATGCCCATCTTTGGTCCACATGTATATAACTTAAGACTGTCACTCAAAATATCAAAACATAAGTACAAATTCAGTTTTTTGACATTAGGTACATGTATTTATGAATATGCATATATTTGTATATGTCTCTTATAAATTCTAAAAGCATTGCAATGTAATTCAATAAAAAGATGCATCCTTGCAATGAAATTCGAATTCTGGTGTTGCCCTCATTCAATAAAATGATGCATCCATCGTAAATTTTTGTGATCGAAAGGCTGAAAATAGTTCTCCGTTCTCGCAATTCCGATGTTTTGTTGTAGTGCATAGGTATGTATGTATGCAATCGGAAAATGATCGAATTTCATATTGGAAACTTATCTAATTATATATTTCATGAATATAAACCAATGTCGAAATTGGAGTTGTGGTGAATGAGACTGGAGGACCACAGCAGGGTACCATGAAAGTTAGGGTTTGAAAATGAAAAATGATTCTTTTATTTTATTTATAAAAAAGTGGGGTTTGACAGATGGCCATTGGCTGCAGCTTCCAACAATTGTACTATTACTTGTGTGTATCAATTATTGGAGCCATGCAAACCTCTCTTCTTCTTCTTCTTCTTCTCATCATCGAATTCTCGATTTGTCTTTTGCATCCCACTTGAAATGGAGATGATGATGATAGATTCCTATTTATTTATTATTTGTTTGCTTTAGTATAAAGTTGCATGTATATTCCACCCTTTTTGGGCTACCCTGTTTTTGGTGCCTCCATCCCCCCTTTCACCTTTAACTTCGACGACATGAATAAAAGAAATTATATAATTTTTTTTTTACGATTGAAATAATAATTTATGAGATATTAGAATTTAAAATAAAAAATAGCATTAAAAAAAAGGAAATTTTGTGATATAAACTAAATGTGGTGAACTAAAAACCATGTATTATGTTATATATCTAGCATTCGAAAGAGTATTATGTATCACATTATCATTTTATTGTTTAATTATTCAAAAATAATCTCCTTATTAAATTTGAGTAGAGCAGTGATCATGTAGTTACTGCTTTGAAGATTGATATGAAAATATTATTTAAAAAAACGAATCAAAATTCATGATTTTAGGACCTAATTAGATTTGATAGCTTCAAAATTAATAATATTAACTCTTTTACGTCCAAAATTGTTAGATAACTTTTTGGAACTTTAAATCGATAACATTCATTTTGCCACTTCTTTCTATTTTCTACCTAAATTGATGGGCTCCTAAATTAGTGGTCCTTGAATGGCAAGCTGGCTGATGAGATCGAATCAGAGACTTACAGGTAGATTGGACGGTGATACTGTAATTTCTTTATTTTTTGGTAAAATATGCAAAATTAATTTTAGGGAAAATAACTTTAAAAAAACTGAATTCATTGATTTATTCTTGATACTCTAGACTTGAACTCAGAATTATTTATCACAAGGTTTCGAGGACAATATATAGACATTAAAATTTACTTTCTTTGTTATCTTGGCTAAAAAAAATATAAAAATTTATATCAATACATGTGATTAAATTGCAATTAATTCAAATTATCTTAAATAAACCAAAAACATCCAAAATCACTATTGTTTTAATGAAAAGCTCGTGTTAGACCATCACACTGGTTTAGGGGTGAGTTAAATATCTGAACTGAAATCCGAATACGCACCCCTACACTAGTCCTCATATTCGAATTCACACATCAATATATAACAAATATAATTAAATATAAATTTTAAATTCGAATATGAATATCGTCTCGACTTAACCAACTAAATAATATGACAATAGTTTCATTATTGTTTTTGTTTAATAAGAACAAAATAGAATCATCTAAAAACATTATGGGCCCAAACACATAGTAAAAGGTGCATAGTGATGATCAGTCAATGTTTAATTTAGGTATTCTTAGCTTCTCAAACATGCAAATTGATCGTTGTTTCTTTCCAATCATTGCTATTTGCTGCTTTAATTCTGACCCGCAACATTACTACCCACACAATTCTTAAAAATTGTGCCACTTCAAGATTCTTAATTAGGATGAATTTTAATTTCAAGAAAATATATATATTATAAATGAAAATAAAAATGTGCCTTGATTAACCATAGATTCTTGCTATATACTATTTCGACTATAATGATTTACATGATAGGTATAATATCCCTATCTTCATAATTATCTAAAGTAAAATGTGATGTGTGTAGAGGCGGATGCAAAAATTTGTATTTCTATGACTATATATTTTAAATTTCGAGTTTAAAATCTTGTGACAATAAATTTCTTATGTTTCATTATAATGAAAGGGGTTTTACGTAACAATTCACACAAAATATAAAAAATTTGATAATATTATATTAATAAATTATTATTTTTAACTTGATAGGGGTTTAATTCCCTCATTACTGCTTACTGTGTCCGTTAATGGATCATGTTGGCAGATGTGATGACTAAATGTTTTAACGTTCGTATTTAGAATCATTGCTAAAATACATGGTTTTATCAAATTTAATTCATCAAGGATATGATAATAAATTATGTAAGCCGTTTAATCTCTTATAATCCAAAAGAAATTGTGAATATTTTAAATGGATATATACATATGAAATCATTTCTAAAGAGATTACTTTTATATATTTCTTTCTTTCATTTTGATGAAACATAAACCGACTAAGTCCAATTTAAAATAAAAGATATTTTGAAAGATATTTTAAAAGTGAAGAGTTCATTGTTAAATATCTATATTTCTCTAGCTAGTTGTAACTTTTAAAATCAGTGAAAGTTTATAAAGACGGGAGTGCAAGAGTGTGATTGGATCGACAGCTTTTTAATATCGTCTGCCTATTTTCTTGATAATATATTTTATAATTTCTTCCCCACTAAATATAACACATGCTAGTTTATTTTATTTCATTAATTTATTGCAAACTTTTCATACTAATTGGATATGCACTAGTGATTGGCTAATTAATCCCACTAATTCAACCCCACTACTTTTAAACATTTCTTTATGTGAATATGTCTCTCTGCACCTAGAATATATGAAATTATAAACATTTGAGGAACACAAAATAAATTTTATTTTGATCTAGAAATAGGACATGGTTTATACCTCCCTCTCTCTCTCTCTAGATTCTTTAACCTCTCAATTTTATGAATTTTAATGTGTGTTATGCTAATATTATTTATCATGTTTTAATTTTATATACTATATTATTAATACAGATCATTTTGTTTAACATACACCTAATTGAAAAAGATTGAAACACCTAGAATAATATACCATGTGATGTATTTTTCACCTTGCCTTTTTTGAGTCAACCACGTTGGGGAACAAAACACAATCACGACTCACCAAAAAAATAGCAAAAAAACATGCCTACAAAACCTAATTTTAATTTCGAATGCCTACGTAGCTTGACCATTTAATTTTTCTTTTTGTCTTCCAAATTTATTCATTTTTTTCCCTAATAAATATTCCACGACGACAATGACTCCCACTCCACACCCCCTCTCACTTCTCTTATCTTTGCATGCCTTTATTTTCCATCATAAAATTTCAAGAAAAAGGAACCAAAATAAATAAAATTAAAAAGAAAAAAAGGAATAAAGTAAGAAAATAGTATATGCAAAGTATGTCCATTCAAATTCCAATTGAACACGACCCCAACCCATTCAATCCAAGCCGTTGATCTTGGTGATAAGGCTTCATCAACGGCGAGATCAATGCTTATTCATTCTCTCCACACATCCCAACACTTTTTTTCCAAACATGAAAAGAAAAAAAAAATAGAATACCACTTCATTCCCCGTGAAGGAAAAATAAATAAATATAAACCCAGGTTTTTCTCTTTTAATAATAAAAAAAGAGATGCATATTCATTTACATTTCATTTCGAGTGAATTTAACATGCATGAACATTTCATTTCCCTCCTATTTAAACAACCCCAAATCATGCCATTGAAGCTCAACAAAACACCAAAGACAAAAGTACTAGGGTTTTGTGCAAGGCTTCCTAGTTTCTGCATCATACCCTTAAGCGAAAACAAATCTTGCAATAAGAAGAAAAAATGGCCCCTGAAGTCCCACCTTCTGATGCTTTTTCTGGCGCCGGCACCGGAAAACTCCCACCGGCCCTTGGGTCGAGGAAGGGTTACGTCACGTTCTTGGCCGGAACCGGCGACTACGTGAAAGGGGTGGTCGGTTTGGCCAAGGGTTTGAGAAAGGTGAAGAGCATCTACCCGCTTGTCGTGGCGATCTTGCCCGACGTGCCGGAGGAGCACCGTGAGATCTTGAGGTCCCAAGGCTGCATTGTCAAGGAGATCGAGCCGGTCTATCCACCGGCGAACCAGACTCAGTTCGCCATGGCGTATTATGTCATCAACTACTCCAAGCTCCGTATTTGGAACGTAAGTAGTCTTTTCATGCACGTTTACACACAGACACGATAGCACCTCACGACTTATAATTAGTCTTAGGTGTTATGTGGTTACGTGGTGTAGTATTAATTACTTGGTCGGTTAAGCCAAATTATAACTTACATATATTTTTTATAAATTAATGAAATGTTTTTTTTTTTTTTTGGATTTGATTGTTATAAATGTTGAAACACAAGTCGGTCTTCCCTGATATATGTATTTGATTGATGATGTTTGGTCGAAAATCTTTACCCACTAAAGAAAAATATACACTTTCGAAAAGTTTTATGCTCATTAAAGTGATTGCATAGTTGTTTTCCTATTGTAAAAAGTTGGACTTGTTTGAAACACTAATTTGTGTTCAAAGGGGCTTATCGGTCATTTACGAGACTAGCTAGCTAGATCATATATGCATGCATATCTCAACTCTCTATATATAAAAAGAACTTGTATTTTTGTGACCTCCTAAATTTGCACAAAATCATGACATGTTTTTGTCAAGATAGGAAATAGTACTTGAAGAGACAAAAAAATGCGAATGATGTCATGCACCTAGAAAACACCTCACCTCGAAGAAGACGAGAACAGTTAGGACAAAAGAAGCCAACAATATCTTTAGCCATGTTGTCTTTTTCCTATTCATGAACCGCGCAAGATTTTTTTATTTAATACTCTATTATTATCCCCCAATTTTCCAATTTCATAAGTGACCTAACTAATTCACTAATTCTAAATAATTAACATATACTTTTTTCAATCCAATTAATTTATATATACTATTTTATCCAAATAATTGCCAGTTTCTGGAGTATAGCAAGATGGTGTACCTCGACGGAGACATCCAAGTTTTCGAAAACATCGATCACCTCCTCGATACCCCCGACGGCTACTTCTACGCCGTTATGGATTGCTTTTGTGAGAAAACATGGAGCCACTCTCCACAATACGCTGTTGGCTATTGCCAACAATGCCCTAACAAGGTCACCTGGCCCGCTGAGATGGGCCCCCCACCCCCGCTTTACTTTAACGCGGGCATGTTTGTGTACGAGCCAAGCAAGACTACTTATGAAACCCTCCTCGAGACTCTCCAGGTCGCCCCCACCACACCATTTGCTGAGCAGGTAAGATCTCATCACTGAAAGATCAACAAGTCGGGTTTGGTCAATAGTTTGACCAAACTACAATTACATTAGTGACATATGATTAAATTTTTTTTTAATTCACACTACAGGATTTCCTGAACACCTTCTTCAACCCAATCTACAAACCTATCCCACCGATCTACAACCTCGTCCTCGCCATGTTGTGGCGCCACCCTGAGAACGTCGAGGTCGAGAAGGCCAAAGTTGTCCACTACTGTGCTGCTGTAAGTCCCCAACGTTTTTTTAGATTAAATCTGCCCAACACATACCTTCTAAAAAACATAGTAACTCTCATTCTTCTAAAAAACATAGTAACTCTCATTTGAAATTTCCTTTCAGGGATCGAAGCCATGGAGGTACACTGGCGAGGAGGCTAACATGGACAGAGAAGACATCAAGATGCTGGTGAAGAAATGGTGGGACATCTATGACGATGAATCCCTCGACTACAAGCCCGAGGAGGCCGACGAATCTTTCTCGAAGCCCTCGATCATGGCCTCCCTCCCCGAACCTGCGGTTTCTTACGTCCCGGCGCCATCGGCCGCCTAAACAAGATAAACTCCAACGAGTTTAACCTAGTATTGCCCAACTCGTTATGTCTTACGCTATAACTAAATCTCTATGAGCAACTTAATTTGCTTGTTTTTGGTGTGTAACTCCTCAAGAATCATCGATATGCATAAGTTTGGCTTGTGTTTGATGCCAATCATGTGTAATGTAATGTAATGTAATGAAATTAATTAAAATTAAGCAGTATTGGAATGTAAGAATTCTACTGCTATTATTATGAAAATATCTATGTAATTGATGAAGTCCATTTGTCACCACAAAATATCACTATATTTAGCTTGCATTTGCAGCCACGGCTCCATTGTGTCATCGTTTTGAATTTCAGACAATGTATGAGCTTCTCTGTTTTAATATATATTTATATAAGAACTTTATTTATACACGTAACACGTATATACATATAATATGAAAAAGATAAACATAAAATTGGAAATTATAACTTTTCTTCTTCAAGTTTATTTATTAACGGCTGTTATTTGTGATAGCGCTCGATTTATGTCATTATGAAATATTGTTAGGCCACACAAACAAATTTAATTCGGAAGTATCCAATTATGAATTCCACCTGGCCGATTTGACATTTTGGGCATGAAGTCGACCTTGCCACTTTAATCATGGGTAAAGAGAGAGAAAAGTTGCAGCCAAATAAATACACATAAATTATTTCATTAATTAATATATACAAATAAATTATATACGATACTGTATATATATATATATATAAATGAATTTATCATAATTGACTAAGTCTCTAATTAAAGTACACAAATTAATGTGATATTTATAACATGTAACTTATACTATGAAGATGGTAACAGCCGAAAAGTATACTAATTAATTATCACATCAATATTTCATTAAAATCAGCATTTTTCCGTCATTAATTAAGTCTCTTAAAATCGCATCTTCCCGAAAACATATATGTACGAGAGCCGTAAACTAGATTTTCATCACATGTAAGAAACCAAGATTAGTCCAAAAATGGTAAGAGAAATGAAACTATTCCTCTATTTTCTTGCATTAGTCTTGCTATGTTTTGGCGCAAAAACGTCCAAAGCGGATTCCGGTAAAAGCATTGAACAAAAAAAGAAGTTTGTTTCGATTAGCAACAAGGCCAAGGCCGACGCCGTCGTCCGATGTACCTCCGACAAGAAGATTTTTAACAAGACGCTGAAGCCGGGAGAGAAGATCCGGTGGGGCTTGCCGAGGAAGGCTGGGGAGGCGGTCCCCACCACGATTTGCCACGTGGATCTTGGGGGCAAAGGCGTCCAAGGCTACTTGTCTATGTTTCTGGAGGAGCAGTGCAAGAGAGAATGCAAGTGGAGGGTTTTCGATGATGGGGTTTTGAAGCTCAAATTGGCTGGTGGGGAATGGAAGAGCTTTGAGCTTATGAAGGATGAGGACTCTGCTAGGAATTATGATGAAAATGATTCCTGTGGTGGAGATGAGGACGATGCTGATGACGGCGACAATGTTGATGGCCCTGGAAAGGGGAAGCAGGGTGGTTCTGGAGAATCAGAATCTCCAAAGCCTTCAGAATCACCTGCGCCTGAGATGGAATCCAGGGTTCCTGGCGCTGGATCTGCACCGCCTCCAATGAAGAGCAACGAGGGGAAGTTGGAACATGGAAATTCCCCAAAATGGGTATCACCGGCGCTGACACCTCAGAGTGGGAGGACGGAATCCGGGGCCCCACATCGAATGAAACAAAACCAGAAAGAGCCAGCTCCAGCTCCATCTCCAACTCCAACTCCATCTCCATCTCCATCTCCAGTTCCAACACCAGCACCTCAGATGCAGGATGATTATGAAAATTCCTTAGAATCAAAATCGATGGCGCCTGCACCGATGAGCCAGAGGACGAAATCCAGGGCGCATGGTGCTAAATCGGCACCACCTCCGATGAAGCAACGTCTAAGGAATTCAAGACCTAGAAATTCACCAACACCAGCACCAACCATAGCCAGGGCTCCACTTCAAGCCACGAAAATCAAGAAGGCACTACCTCCGACGAAGAGTAACCGCTGGAGATTCAAACCTAGAAATCCCAGGTCGGCAACGCTTGCGCCGACGAGCGAGGAGACGGAATCCAGGCCGCTTGGTGCTAAATCTGCACTACCTCCAATGAAGTATGGTCAGGAATCGGGACTTAGAAATTCACCGGCACCAGCACCGACGAAGCAAATGCCTGGAGATGTCGGAAGTCCGCCACCTGAAAGCGGGGAACAAACACCCGCAGCGCCGCCTTCGATGAATCAAATGCCTGGACATGTCAAAAGCCCACCACCCGAAAGCGAGGAACAAACACCTGCCGCGCCACCTCCGATGAAGCAGATGCCTGGACATGTCGGAAGTCCGCCGCCCAAAAGAGGGGAACAAACACCTGCGGCGCCGCCTCCGATGAAGCAAATGCCTGGACATGTCAAAAGCCCACCGCCCAAAAGCAGGGAACAAACACTTGGGGCGCCGCCACCAGTGAAGCAAATGCCTGGAGATGTCAAAAGCCCGCCGCCCGAAAATGGGAAACAAACATTCGGGGTGTCGCCACCGCCCCCACCGCCGCCTGCAGAAGACAAAAGTGACCCTGAGCTGCCACCACTTCCACGGCCTGGTTCGACTTTTTACACTTGTATTAAAGAGGACACGATGTAGCTGTAATTCCCAATTGAGCAAACTGATGTAATAATTTAATTTTTCAAATAAATATTATTTCTTCAAGAATTTTGATCAATTACTTCATTTATTTCTTCGTTTTGAATTCAGTATTAATCATTAAAAATTTTACCCTTTTTTCTACTTTAGACTTATTTGCGCCAACACAGAATCTATTAAGGTAAATTACTCATTATTTTTTATCTTATGAATAAAACTCCAAATGTGCACAATATAAAACATAGTTGAATTTTCTTTTCATCACTCTTAAATGATAATTTCATAATCTATCCTGGAAATTAGTTTAGAATTATATATAAAAGTTCAGATTCAGTTTAGTTTCTGATTAACACACCATACAAGAAACAAAAAAGAAAAAGAAAAAAAAAAGATAACATGACCCTATACATACTCGAAGTCTCGAAGATGCAATGTAGATCAAGAAATAGAAAGACGAATAAATGGTTATATTCTTGATGTTTGAATTAATATTTAGGATGGTAATATATGCATATGTAGATGATGATTCGACATGAGAAATATTAATATTTGTTTATCTATATACTAAATTATTAAATTATTTTAATAATTTAAATAAGTAGGAATACTATAAATATTTAAGATTTTGTAAGCAAATTCGCTTTTATAATAGTAAGAAATAGTTTTGAGAGTTGGACTCGTTGAATATTATTTAAAAATATTTAAATTTTAAATAAAAATTATTATTGTAACTCTCTTTTTATCTAATTTGTTGATAACTATAGCACCACTAACACGACTAAAAGATAGATTTAATTGAGATAGAAACCAAACAAATAAATCAATTTATTGAATGCATGAACTTGTTATTTTCATTTATAAATTTATTGAATTGGATATATACAGGACGGCCTAATTGATAGTCAAGTCTTTACCAAATACTATGAGAAAGTCAAATAACACAGCCCAAAGAGAAGGAGACAACTGAAGAAAATTATAGTATTTGTTGTGCAAGATGCACGATTATTAATTTGAATAACCACTATATTTAATTTGATAATTCTCCTATTTCTTTATATAATTTTGGAATGGTAGGTTTATGTCGGAAGGGCGTTCGCCTCCTAAATATTTATTGTATCACAATTAGTATAATACTAAACCAATTCATTTAATTAGAAAATTGATGAAAATGAGATGAAGTCGTGATCCAACCAAAATAAGTTACTATTACGACAGAAAACAAAACGAAGCTCATCACAAATCGTTCAAGTTGTGTTTCAATTTAAAGACTTGTAGATTGATCTCAAAAAATTCGACTGTGGTGCACTTGTCTCATTTGTGTGTGAAATTGTTGTTTTGTCTCTGTGCGATATAGTGGTTCTGTTCTCGTGATGTGTAATATTTTAATTGTTACCTACATATAATTTAAAAATAAAAAAAATCAAAATCAAATATTATGACAAAATATGGCATTTTACCATAATATAATATGTAAAAATCAAATATAGAATATATTTGATTAAAGCTCTACTTGTGTAAACAGTAAACACCCAGGCGATATAGTACTAAAAATGTGTATCTACATACATCTTTAATTTACATTTTTATTATTAAACGCGGAGAGATTGCATTACTAATCACGGTCAACCCAACCCATAATAAAAGAATCAAATCCTTAATCCATCAATTAACAGTAAAACTAATCCCTCAAAACGGATGCACATTTCTCGTTAATCCGCCGTTAATATTCGTAAAAAACCCCACCAACTCCGGCCGGTACGGCAAATACGACCGCCGCCGCTCCTCCTCCTTTGCCTTACTCCTCAAATACGCCTCGTGCGGCGACACCGCCACCGCCTTCTTCTTCCCCTTCCCGCTCTTCTTCACCATCTCCGGCGGTGGCGCAGCCTTCTCCGCAGCCGCAGGTGGCGGCGGAGGCGGCGCGTGGTTTCCGTTGAGGAAAACAAACGCGTCTCTTCCGTCGCTATTGGACCGGGAGGTGATCTCTTTCAGCCGCCATATTTTGGAAAAACCGGTGGAATTGCTCTTTTTGCAGCTCTCCGGCGCCGCCTCCACCGCCTTCCGGCTCGACCATTCGCAGTAGGGGCCTGCGATCTTATCATCGGCGGCGGAGCTGGTCTCGACGAAAACCTTCTTCACAGGCGGCCGCATCGGAAGGTTTTCCGGGAGATCGCCGTCGCCGGAGATGAGCAAACTCTGGTCAAACAAGGGGAAAACCGCCTTGATCTGGCCGTCGCTGAAGGCGTGCTCCGCCGCGTCTTCTCCTACGCAATCAAACGAAAATTCCTCTTCTTCTTCGTCGAATTCCTCTTCTTCCTCATCGGAATTCTCTGTAATTTGAAACTCTCGCAGCTTCAAATCCTGATCGGTTTCCATAATTTTCAATTGATTGTAGAAATCTTCGCTGATATCCTTCTCCGAGTAGAAATCGTTCATCTTTTCTGTGTAATTTTAGGGATTTTTTAGAGAGAGAGAGAGAGAGAGTTGAGGAGTAGAATGGAGTGAAGGGGTCTATATCTATATATAGTGTTGCGGTGTGAGGAATACTTTTCTACCATAATTATGTGTTGTCCAAGTTTGAACAAACAAATTGTGTCATGTGAAATGATATTTGTCAGCATGTGTTAAATCTTTGATTATATTTAAAGAAAGTAAGTTTCGAAAATCGATTGCGCGTTTACGCTGCTAATTATTTTACTTTTATTTATTTATTATGATTTGATAGCAAATAGTTATAGGACTATCCAATTAAACAAGGGTAAAAATGTCAATCCAATTCAAAACAAATATGTTTATATATAAAAGTCCAAAAAATGTGAGCTCGAAAGAGGACAATCCAATTAATTCGAACTGAATTGTCCAATAATAAGATTAAGCTGACTCAAAAAATTACATGATGTGATGAATAAGATTCGTTTAATAGGTCACAAGTCCAATTGTAAAATTACAAAGTGTCACTAAAATATAGATATTGAACTTTTTAGAATATCTTACACAATTTTGAAGCATGCATTCAAGGAAATTATTGGATACCAATGTATATAATAGTATTTTTCTTAAGACTTCGGTTATCTAAATGTAGGGTACGTGGGCACTAAATTTATGCTACATTTGACTAAGTGTCTCTAAATAACAACACTTTGAGTTTGTGATACACACTGAATTTCATATTTAAATAACATAATAATATACACACTATCAACTCTCGGCAGTATGCAACACATACTAAAAACCTTGACAATAATGTATCAGATATTATTATTATTATTATTAAAAATATCATATTTTAATTTGTGAATTATAGTAATAATAAATAATTCAGTATGGAAGGGGAAAAAAACTTATCTTTTTGCATACATACATCATCACTACATTAAATTTTAAGTTCCAGCACATATCACCCCAACTAATTCATTTAATTCAAGTAAAATCTATAGTGCATAAATTTGTGTAAATTCTTTTTTCATATTGGTGTGTCATCAATGACGCAAATACATAATTTCTTTAAAATGTTATATTACTAAAGAAACTTGATAGAAACAGATTTCCATGTGATAATCACTTAATGCACGATATTTATATAAAACTAGAACCACTTTTAATAAAATATAAGTTTAATAAGGTAATCAAGTAGCATCGAGCTTTTAATTAGGCAGTTTAAAGATATTAAAAGCTACTTAAATAATCTTCTAGAAAGTATGTGAACGAACGTTATTTTTTTCAAATACAGATTACTATATTTAAAAAAATATAAAAGTTTGTATTTATATTGAGAAATTACATATTGTTATACAAAAATATCAAGAATTGTGCTGTTTAAAGTATGAAATATGTGGGCCGAATCGCACCAAATGAAATACCATGGATTTTATTAGTACACAATGATACAATGATACAATGATACTTGCATCAGTATAAAACATAAATACGTAAATATATGATTAGAAATACAAATATTGATTAGTAAGATATGTATCATTATTTTGGAAATAAAACCCCAAGAATTTCGGAAACACAAACATATCAAAAATAAATCTTTTCATATTAAGTAAAGCAATTAATTACATACTATAATTACACGTTATATAATAGGAAGATAATCCCACAAATTTCGTATGCTGATACTATATACAAGGTGTAATGATTTATGTATTATAGTATACTGATATATATTTTGTGTTGACTAATTTGTTAACTATGTCTGAAATTAACACTACGCTGATAAAACTGCCATCTTTGTGCTGACTAATTTAACCTTTTCATTTATTTGCTGCATTGACGTTATTGACACATGGCGCAATATTAACGGTCCGATTATTTAATCTAATGGTCATGATATAGTCTTAGTTATGCAATCGAATTGTGTTCATAAATGAATACAACTCTATATATATAGGGAAGCTATAGGGTGAGACTTGCCTATATATGCTTAACTAAGACTGAATATTAACCACTAGATTGATCAATCAACGGTTTAGATTGGCCTTTCGTGTATATCAGTTAAGCTGTGCATTTATATAAGCAAAAGGTTACTTTCATCCATTCCGTGTGTAATGCATTAGATATTAATGTAATTCCCTCGATTTACGCAAGATACTGATTTTGCGTATCTGCACTGCTTCCGTCATTCACGCCTGCACACATCTTCTCGGAGTAAATGGGCAGATGAACAGACTCTTGAACACAGCAAAATATATCGTCTTCTCCGCAAAATACCCAATATCCAGATATCCATAATCGTCTCCTCAGTAGATACTACTATTTTGGTAGAGCAACTGCCCACATTCTTCGACTGTGCGAGGTAATACTTTTCGGTGGAACGACTGCAAACTTCCTGTTTCGGTGCAACGAAAACCATGTCGAAAAAGGGGCCATCCGGTATAAAAGAGGCATCGTCGAGCAGATGTTAGAATATCAGTGTTGGAAAAAATTCTCTTAGGGCCTGTTTGGTAAAATGGATTTGGAATTGATTTGGAATTACAATTATATGGAATTGAATTTGAAGTCATGATATTCTAATTCAATTCCAAATCTTTTGTTTGGTAAGTCAAAAATTAAATAAGTTTTGGAATTGACTTTTGATTGAATAATTTTTTTATTTATATACATTATGTAATTCAATATTATTTTTTTATATAATTCGAGTTGTATGTGCAAGTGTATCTGTTGTGTGTGTGTGTGTCTGTATGTGTTGTGTGTGTTATGTGTGTTGTGTGTCTGTGCAGTGTGTGTATTGTGTGTGCGATGTTGTTATGTGAGATGTGTGTTTGTTGTGTGTGTAATTCTGTGTGCCTTGTGTGATGTGTGTGTTTTTTGTGTGCAGTGTGTGTGTGCAATTTATGTATTTGCGTGCAGTGTGTGTATTGCGTACAATGTGTGTGTGTATTGTGTGTGCGATTTTG
>JAYDZE010400689.1:0-16913 GCA_034509125.1 Monilaria moniliformis | reverse complement strand
ACTATTGTAGTTGTCCTGGGAATTACTGAATCGGTTCATTTCACCGTTAGAGGGAAAATTACCCCGTTTTTCCCAACACGTGTATCTTACGATGCTCTCATAAATCATGCTTCACTATGCAGGCAGTCAACTCCGAATGCAACGGTGTTTACTTCAATCCGACGAGCCAGAACTGTGAGAACAAACTTGTAAAAGTTGATGAAGTAAGTTGTTTTGAAACTGTCAAATGTTGGGAGATCTATGTACTATTTTTCATGTTTCAGTCTTCATCTTCGTGTCGTTCCAGGCTATCAGGGACCTAAACATATACGACATTCTTGAGCCATGCTATCATGCCCCGGCAAGTATCATTCAACTCAAGAACACGAAAATGCCGCAGAGCTTCAGGAGATTAGGTGAGACCGAAAGGCCTCTACCCATTAGAAAAAGAATTTTCGGGCGTGCATGGCCCTACCGAGCTCCAGTTAGAGACGGATACGTCCCTACATGGCCACAGCTTCTGAATGGCGAAAATGTCCCTTGCACGGTAAGACTTAAACAACGACTTGCCCCATAAAAAATTTCTCAACAATTTACTCATCCTTTATCAACATGTAGGATGATGAGGTCGCAGACATATGGCTGAACAACGAAGCAGTTAGGAAGGCGCTTCATGCTGACAGTGTAAGGTTTACATTTTCTCTTTAAGTTGGTTCTCAAAGTAACGAACTAAAAATCATGCCGGCACCACCAGGCAGAGCTAGCCGGAAGGTGGGATCTTTGCACAGACCGGATTTCATTTCACCATGATGCCGGGAGCATGATCAAGTATCACAAGAACCTCACATCGCGCGGGTATCGAGCCCTTATATACAGGTTTGAATTACACTATCCGAAGTTTTGAAACGCTACGTGTCTACCTTCTGTTTAGCTCTGAGGTATTAGACTGCTCGAAAGCTTTTTTCAGAGACTATACATGATTGCTTTGCTTGGTTGCAGCGGAGATCATGATATGTGTGTCCCGTTTACGGGAAGTGAAGCTTGGACAAGATCGATCGGATACAAGACTATTGATGAGTGGAGGCCTTGGTATGTGAAAGGCCAAGTTAGTGGGTATGTAACAAAACTTGCACTGCTAATTTCTCTTTGGAGTTTTATCGATTTATGATCGGAAAAATCACAAAAACTTGTGTCAAATTGTCTGATCACAAGTTGGCATATTTATAAAGGGCTTCGTGGTGATTGGATCCGGATATGAGCACCACTGACATTGGACGACATGTCATGAAGATCCGTCAGATGGGTACCCATATTCGGATCCAAGATACGCCTTGACCCGTCAGACTGTGACAATTTCACACAAGACTCCTCCCTCTGGATGCCGACTAACGTGCTTCGTTTGGTGAATTACTAGGTACACTCAAGGCTATGACTACAATCTCACCTTCCTCACCATCAAGGTATGAAAACACATGACTTTTGATTGAGTACTTGTCGGCATCAATCCTCGAGGGATCGACTATATTGACACCTGAATCTGGACTGCAGGGAGCCGGACACACCGTGCCGGAATACAAGCCACCCGAGTCGTTGGAGTTCTATTCGCGCTTCCTGGCCGGGGCGAAGATATGAAAACCAACGCCGCCCCGCCCCGCCCCGTCTTCGTATGGGACGAAAAGATAATCTATAGTAGTTGTTAATCTATTCACTATTCGATTCTCCAAGTTGTCATTCTTGATTGATGATTGGAGAAGAAGATTTCAATTATCATGTAGGGAAAGAATGGATTTACTTATAGTAGGAAGAAATTGATGCATTGTGATTTCGAATTTATAATAAATGTTAGTTCTTCACCTACTCAAAATCTTATTTAGGGTAGGTTATGCGAAAACTTGACGCATAAAAACATATCGATTGTGATACTAATTGTTTCACGGTGAGACACAATCCCACATTGAAAATTTGATCTTTGACACATATATGGAAATTTTCTGGGCGGATAGTTTTTTACACGACATGAACATGCATCATATCAAGTCTCGTGTCGGACTCGAGTTGGATTCGGGTCGGATTTAGATAGCTCATTAATAATTAATATTATTATTATTATTATAATTATTTTTATTCTTTTTAAAAAATCATTACTTTAGTTAGGGTTAGGTTTTTAATTTTTTATTACTTATCGGATTCGAGTCATTATCGTATTGTTATCGTGTCGTGTGCGGGTCGTGTTTGGATTTAAATAATTAAAAGTTTTCTTAACAGATCTAGGTTTGACCTCATCGAATTGGATCGATATCAAATCGATCCGATAACGATCCAACCCGTGCGATGTGACTAAAAACGACCCAACCGAACGACTACCCTAAATTTTTTTTATAGACATTCAATCTCTAATTATTGATCTGAGATTATTATAAACAGTCCAAAAACAACTATTCCATTAACATAAAAAAATGACTTTCTTCTGTCATCCTTTGGATTTGTTTGTTTGTTTTTTAAAATATATATTTCTGATGCGTAAATTGCGCTGAATAATAAATAATAAGAATTCAATTCAAAAGAGACTATTGTGCCCTTACTCCATAAATACACACACGTATGCATATATTTCCTGCAAAATGTATCTCCGCCGTTCTTTCTGCTCTCAAACAGCCGCCGGCCACCACCGCCGCCGCCACCAACGGCCGGTGAAGCAAGTGATTAAATCTAACTTCTCCGAAACTATAGCTGAAATCAAGGACAGCATATTCAGCTCGGATTTCGTAGCGGTTTCGTTGCAGAAAACCGGTGGCTACTCCGCGCCGTGGCAAAAATGCCTCCCTATTGACACGGAGGAGACGTCTTATTTGAAGGCCAAGCGCGCCGCTGAGCGATTTCAGATTCTCCAGTTCTCAGTTTGCCCTTTCTCGGTTAAAGCTTCTAAGCTCATCGCGAATCCGTATGCCTTTTTCCCCATAGCTTTTTAAGCTTAATTCAGCATTCCTTGAATTTGTAGATATGGAAGGATTGTCTTTCCAGCTGCGATTCAGTTTAATCACTTGTTTATCATTGTTGTGTGGAGAAGGCATTATGATGGTGAAAACTCCTCGGCCATTTAGTAGTATTCTAGCCGATTTATAGGAAATTAATGATACTAGGAAGCCATCAATGTTTCCTTGAATTTGAATATAATTGAATTGGTATGGTAATCTCAGTAAAGAGCCTATTAGGATGCATCGTCGAGCTGGTAGTTGATAATTGTTGGATTTTTGGCTTTGAGGGCTTAAACTCGATCGGTAGTCATTGAACAATTGAAAAAATCCTTCAAGAATTATGGATGTGGCCGTTTCTGTCTAGCAGGAATTGTTATGACATGAATATACCTAATAATCTGGAAGTAAAAATGCTCAAAAGTTTATTCATCTGATGATGTTTTGATGAGAAACGTTTCAGATTCAGTTCTCCCACTTCTGGTGCAGGTATAACTTCCAGTTGTTTCCGAGGCATGAGGTGAAACTTGGGATGCCATCTTATAGTTTTTCATGCCAATCATCATGTTTGACCTCTATGGTGCAAGAAGGTTTTGATTTCAATGCTTGCATATACAATGGTATGTGTCATCAGTTCAACTAGACTTTCTCTTTAGCTTGCCTCTGTTTCCTGCCAGTTTTTATTGTGGACCAGGCACATTTTATTTTCTTTCTGACAGGCATATCATACATGTCTAGAGCACAAGAATCAGCTGCAAAAATTCAAACTGGAATTGTATTACTGAACGGTGGCAGTTTGCAATCTACTTCAGCCTCTTCAGTTGCTGATGTTATATTTTCAGAAAGGATCAAAACTCGAGTTAAGAACTGGATGAATGGTTGTAACAATCAACATAAAACTGAGGGTGAGCAGTGTTAAATCTTCTTATGATCTGCTATTTTTTGCCATTGATATTGTAATGCATGCATTTGAAGTTGCAGATTATCTGATAAGTTCATTGAGGAAACTAGTAGGAAGACATGAAAACTATGGTTCCAGACCATCCTTGACCATAGATGTCTGCAGTGAACGCCAGGTGCAGCTAACATCAGAGGTGAGCTTACTGGCATTGAGAACTATAGTTCATGCACGATGCAGTTTGATGCTTGTTTTCTGTCATTTAATTTTCTGGAATTGAGGTACAGGCGTTGAAAGAGTTTGCTAATATTGTACTAGTACGAGCTCCAGCAAAAGCAGGGGTAGAGGCAGTTCAAGTTATTTTGACGAGTTCAGAAGAAGATAAGAATCTTCTAGTGGTATAAATAAATTAATCTAGATCGTTGCAAGGTATATGTTGATTCAATGAGATTTCTAATTTTCATTCTGCTATGTAGAAGGAAATTCAAGGTCTAGAAGAGGAGCAGAGAAGGCTTGTTAGTGGCTTTCGAGAGGTGATAGACTTGATCTCTACTTCTCAGAGGCCGGTTGTTGTGCACAACTCACTTCATGGTACGTCTCTGCTTTAAATCATTGTAGTAATTTCAAAACCATTATCTGCCAATTTTCATATTAATGCCATGCACTTTTGTTGTGTTTTTTCCGCAGATTTTGCTTTCATACATTCAAAGTTCCTGGCTCGACTTCCTCCAACTATGAATGAATTCACGAGTTCTTTGCTTTCGGTTTTTCCTCATATACTCGATGTCAACCATCTTATGAAAGAACTTGGATTATTTAATAAAATGAATAACTTGTCATCAGCCATTTCCTATTTGGATAGTAGGTTCTCTGCGTCAATAGACATGGAAGTTTCTAATGAAGGTACGTACTCAAGTACATCAAATCACATACTTTACTAGAAAGTCTTTCTTACGAGTCACTTGTCCTGATTTTAATAGTATTGATGTGTTTATTAAAACATAGGTGATAATTAATTAGTGATAACTTCCTTTTTCTGCAGAGAAGACTGACTGTGTCAATGTTCATGGGCATAGTGTTATGAAAGTATGCCAGTTGTTTGTTAAATTGTGCTCTATACTGAAAATCTCTTTAGAGATTCCTAAAGAAGGTCATACCCAATTGCCCGGTTTACTTCGACACAGCTCCAATATGTTTTATTCAAGTGATGTTAGAGATCCTTTCAATGATGACGTGAGAATTTGGACAGGCAAAAGTAGAACAGTTAGTTTAAGCAATTTGGTATTCATGTGGGGGTTTAGAAAGGGAATGTCGGCCCAAGATCTGAAAGACGTTCTGTGTAATTCACATGATGTTTTCTCAGAAGAATTTGATGTTAAGATGGTGGATAGGACATGTGCTATAGTTGTTTTCTGGACTCCCGGTCTCTCAGGAAGTTTTCTCAGGATAATGGATTCTGGAGATCTTTTCTCTAATAAGCTGGAAGATATGATATTCGAAGGCCTGAAAGCTGCAGATTACGAGACATATGTAAGAGTTTGCAAATCTGATTTGTGGAAACCAGATTTATCAGAGTGCTTAGACCAAGCCACGGATGAAACCAGAGTATTTTCTGGAGCCAAGACGCAGAAGGAGCAATCAGTAATACGCTGGAATAACGATGAGATGATTAATCTGGATGAACTTTAACATTCACCGTTTTCATGGCATCAGCCGGAATAGGGTCAAATTAAACTATTGTCCTATTATAGGCAATGCTGTTGGTTAAGATGCCCCATGTACAGATTTTCAGATGATGAATATCTTGAAGGCCATGGCATACCCGTTGGCACATGCTATATTTTGGCACATAATATGTTCCATTCAAGAACTTGGACTACCATCCATGCTCAGTTTGACAGATATCTTCCAGTTCCATTCTTGGTGAGGGATCTCTATTGCTCGAAAGATTGGCTTCTGAAGATGGATGCTGTTGAGTTACTTGAGTACAGCTGCATATGAAGTGGTTTAGTCTCCTGCAGCTAAAGAAGATTGAAAGCTACAGTTGTAATTTTTTCTGTTGAATTCGAGTGTGAATTCCACCTGTTGACGATGGTCACAAGGTTTAGCATTGCTAATCGTATAATTCAGAACTAGGAGTTATGTTTGTAGAACAAGCTGTAAGGAGCTTAAATTATAAATTCCAGACACGTTTTTTTTGCAAATGATGCTGAGATGTGTTGATTTCTTTGTTTGTTTGTCTAATTAGATTCAATGGTATCACAAGCTCTAACTTGCTGTCAGATTTGCTATTTTGTGTTTCATTTTACAGCAGCAAGATCTTCCAAGACATCATATGGATATGCTGTTGGGAATTCCACTTCTCAGGATTCCATCGCTTGATCTAACCATTGATGTTTCAGGATATAGAAGCTCGTACAGGAAATCAGCTTTTCCCCGTCTGTTCTTCAGCTTGGGTTCTCGGTTTCTAGCTTGGATTCTTTGCTTCACTTCTTCAAGGTCATCTTCGAAACTTCTGAACATCTGAAGTATCCTTCCATCTGCTATCCATTTCAGTGAAGGTTGTTGCCCTAAGCTCATTTCATCAGACAAGCGCCTCGACAGAACATCAACTACAGCTATTCCAAGAGCCGTCTCAAACTTTTCAGGTAACATACTGAGAAAATATTTGTCTGGATCTATGAGAAGTTCAGCAAACTCCATTGTCCCTTCGTATGGAATAGGTTTCCGACATGCTGTTGGGCGGTTTGGTGGATAGCCTGCATAGTCGTACTGTCCTAAGCTTATTGCAGCATGATGAGCTGAGACAATCCATATTAGAGTTGTTATAGTCTCAATCAGCTCAGACACAGTTGTCATTTCATACCACCATGTTGCGTTGCTCTTATCGCCGTGGCCGACATATCTGATCTCCGACCACCACTCTGCAATCTCATTGTCAGACCTTAAAGAGGCGTCATCTTCATAGAAGTAAGAACAGTATTCTATTACCCAGTTCTTTATGGCTATCCAAATATCAAGTCCATCTGCACCATAGGGATAATCTTGAAAGAGAAGCTCAATGTTTTCTGGCTGATTCGGGTTATATCTGGCAAAACCTCTGAGAAATGTTTTTGTAGAACAGAAGACGGTAAGAGAAGTGCTTAAATTTTAGCTATGGTTGTGCAATAAATAATGAATAATACCTTTTGATCAGGTCTGCAGGGAGGCCTTGCTCATCAAATCTCCAGCTTCTGTACAGAGATGATGAAAGCTCCATTGAGATGCCACCGGTAAACAGTATGTTTTCAAGAATTCCTCCAGCATTTAGTAACACGCTCCTTGCCAGTGCATTTACTTGCATGGTGTCTTTGAAATGAGGTTCGAGTAACCGGTGAATGGGGTGCATAGCACTCAAATTCCTTCGAGTTGCAATGATAAATGGCTCGACTACTGCATGCGTATTTAACCTAGAAAAAGTTGACTGCTTCAGAAAATGGTTTTAAATACTCGGATCAGAGTGAAATAGCATGATAGTTTCATTGCTCACCAGTGGCTGACTAGATGATGGTAAACTGAGTCTGCTGCTGCTACATGAGCTTTTGCAAGTTGCCAGAGGGCAGCTTCTGTCCCTTCATGTGCTGGCCGGAAAACTCTGCTGATTTCCTCATGGGACAAAGAGCCAGGCAAGCTCAGTTCTATGGCTACTGGTTTCAGTGTGCAATCGTCTCTCAAGAAGAGTAACGTGCGCGATGCATAAGCACATACACCCTCATCTCTGTTTATTCTCGTCAAGAATGGCATCAGATAATCATGGTGATCTAACTTGAAAAGTCTCCACTGGTTCATTGCCTGCATTAACGGTAGAAGATGAAGATTGTAGAGAGTTATTGTATATCATCTTTCAAGTTAAATATTTCTTTTGCGAAGAATTTGAATTTTTTCCTGCTCAATTTTCAGTTAACAAAATCAGTCACTTGACATGGCTGCAGTCAGATCAAGATGAGGTCCTTTCTACCTCTGTGATTGTCAGACCATCAAGGTTATGTTCTATGTCGGTTTGTTTTATCGAACTCTTCACTCCATTGCTGCCTTCTGGTGGGAAATTCTGCAATATAGAGAAAACTTGTGAGTGAATCAGTGATGATACAAAGTGTGATTGAGCTTAAAAAAGTTTAGAAATGCGATTAAAGCTGATGACTTTTTCATTGCCCAGAGGTTTCTTTGTCTACCTGCAGAGATGAAATTACAGTTGGATTAGTTCCAGCAAGCATCTGTCGTCCAAACTCATCATCGTCCATAAATGCAAATTGGTTCCCTGCACCACATAACATCTAAATATGTCCCAATTCTGATCATAGTTTTGCATCCAGTGATTAAGCAGCATTACCTGCCACAATCCGAGGCAACTGGAACTGAACAGGTTTCTCCTTGATCACTTGTTTTACCATCTTGAAAAGATCATCAGGCAGTTCGTGTTTCAAACGCTTCAACATCCAGTCATCAACTGATTGATTTCTGTTTCCCACAAACAGCCTATGAATCTGATCGAAGGACTCAAAATGGCTCGTTTCTTGGTTGAAGATCGCTCCTGCTTCAGGCATCACAAAATGGACAGCAGCCCTTACTGCGTTTGTTGTGAATTCTGAGAGTTTCTGTTGGCTAAAGCGCTCATCTGGAGGTATGTATATATCTGTGTTGAACCATCCACGCAGTCGCCTCTCAGTTCGAGTATCTGCACATATTTATTTTCTCTACATGAGCTGATGATGCTGAAAGCAAGATCAATTAAAAATATCTGCAGGTACCGTAGTTGTTTGAAGGCCGGCCTGTTCTCAACCTACGTGGATATGGAAACGACTGCATTCCACCTAAAACAGGTCTTCCATATTCAAGGCTTCTTTCGGGTGTGCCAAGATCGTTGTAGTAATCGTAGTCGTAGATTTGTTCCCATTTTCGTCTCTCTCCGGTTCCATTCCCTCTCAACCTCACGAGTTCATCTTTTCTCAGTTCCATCAGAGCAGGCGGTGTTTGGCTCGGGAGACAACACTAATGATGAAAAGACACAGAAAATCGCATCACATCCGTTAGATATATGCAGGTAAAATTCAGCAATCAAGAAGTGCTATATCTAACTAACTCACCGTGTTTGGGAAGAAAACACGATCTTGTTTGGTTAAGTGGAAAGGATAGATCCACGAGTTGCATTCGAAATGAACTATGTGGTTGTTGTCGCCTTGCAGAGACATATTTCGAAGGAAAAACTCGTGTTTGTGCTCGTTTTTCACGACAACTGCGCCCGGAGCTCCGAAGTCTGGCTCAACGTCGAACTCCACTTCATACCTCATAACTTTAGCACCGGACCTGCTGTCCGTTTCATCGTCGATGCTTCCTTTTTGGAGAACGGCTTTCTGCGTAAGTTTCCCTTTTCCAGTGCCTAATATTAATATGAGAAAACAACATATTTTGAGTTACAATTCACACACACGCACACAAGATGATTTGAGCTTCTCACCAACTGAGTAGCAGAGCAAAACCTATCTAGCTCGCCAATAGCTTGGTTCATTTTCAGTGCTACCTAATTAGCAAAATGAGTGAACAACGACTAACTAAAAGGTCATAAATTCGAACACCGAACTCACCAGGATCGACGTTGGAATCGCTATACAACCAAACTGAGGCTGCTTTTCCGGGGCCAGATTCGCCACGGCCAACCTGGATGATGATCTCTCCGTATATAATGACGTTCTTCCCCGGAGTTCCAAAACTCCGAACTTTTCCAGCAGTGACGTTGCCTTGGCACCGACGCAGGCACGCGACGAGGCTTGAACACAAGCCTCGTCGCGTCGCTCTCTGTTCGTGCCTTTTCTTCATCTTGCTACATTTATGGATGTCAACTCCATTTTATTAAGGTTTTTTTGAAGGCATCGATATTTGGTATCATGTTCAAGAAAGGAAGTGTGTGCAAATCTTGTGTTTCGAGCAAAGGATCGGATTCATTTTCACGTTGTGGGACTTCCATTTTTTACGTGATGAAGCTCTTGCTAATTCGATGCATATCAAATCAAATTATTCTATCGGATTAATATTTTTTTTAGGGAATTGGAGGCAATTACTCTTACATATTTTGATTTTAAGTACATTCGAGTGCATTTGGATGCATGGTACATCCATCTTAATTAAATTTTAATAGGCGATTATGCCGATTAGAAGCTTTAGTTTAATGAATGTACCGTGCATCCAAATGTATACAATTTTTTGCAAAAAAATCTTATTGTTCATTTATAGATAATATATATATATAGAGTTCTAATCAAATGAGAACGTACTTATTTGGACAGAACTAAGAGCTATGTGACATTTTGATAGAAATCGAAACAACATTATAGAAAAAGCTAAATATCATTACATGACATAATTGTACCAAAAAAAACATGATCCCACGATTTTAGTTAAAATGCGAAAATCATGGGATCTCCTTAAATTCTACAATTTAGGAAAAATCGTGAAGTCTCCTTAAATACCATGATTTTCAATTCTTTCCTAAAATCGTAAGATGATGGATATATATACTTAAAAAGCTTAGTGAAGTCATAGAAGAATCATCTAGAAAGTGAAAGGAAAGTATAATTCGTAGGTAATAGAAGTTAAATTTATCAACGTATATATATGAAAAAAAGGTCACAAGTTTCCTCATACTTATAAACCAAAAAGCTAATTTAAAAAAAAAAACTAGAATAGAAATGGAAATCGAAGAAAAAATGCAAAAATAAAAAAGCACCGCGCAAATATAATCAACAAATTTCCCCCAATTTCTCCACTCCAAACCCTTGAACTCAACAATGGCGATCTCCACTCTCCAGAAACTCGCCTCCCAAATTTCCAAATCACCCTCTCTCTCCCTCTCCTCCCGCGCTGTATTTGCCCGCACCTCCGCCACATCCGCCGCCCGCACCACCTCCGCGAAAGTATCCGATCGGATCATCAATCTCAGCGCCATAGATCCCGACGGCCACAAGCAAGATGTGATTGGGCTCACCGGCCAGACTCTGCTCAAGGCATTGACCAACAAGGGCTTAATCGACCCCGCGTCGCACCGGCTCGAGGATATCGAAGCCTGCTCCGCCGAGTGCGAGGTGCACATCGCGCAGGAGTGGCTCGACAAGCTGCCACCGCAGTCCTACGATGAGCAGTACGTGTTGAAGAAATATTCGAATCGCAATTCGAGGAATCGCGTTGTGAACAAGCATGCGAGGCTTGGATGCCAGGTGGTTTTGACGCCGGAATTGCAGGGTATGGTGGTCGCCGTCCCCGAGGCGAAGCCGTGGGACACTCCGTAAGGGTTTCGGTTCGTCGAGGTTGTCGCTGCGGTCAGGGAGGCCGGATGTAAGGCGTTACTTTTGTTTTCAAATAATGTTGGATGCATTTAATGGATATTTGACCGTGATGATGGATAAATTGGGGAAATTGTTGTTTTGAAGTATGTTCACGTTCGAGTTGAATCTGGTGATCAATTTGTTTCCTTTATACAATGGCATTGCACTAGAATTTATGTGCATAATTTCTGAATTTGGATTTGACACAGTTTCATTTCATTATCGATTTGAGCTGAGAATTTATGTTTCCCAATTGCTCTTATGTCGTGGTTTGTTTAATATCAGCATTTTCATATTTCTGCATAGTGCTTTAAGGTCATAAGCTGTAGAGTGTATAACTTGATCAATTATGGCACTTAGAAATTAGTTGTTTTGGATGAAATCGAAAACTTGGCTCCAGTTAGAGAGTTGTTATGCAATCAAATGTTAAAAATAGTTCCATTTTTGGATATAGTTGAGTATCTAAATGTTGGTAAGACGTCGGCTATTTTAGGAACTAGTTGATTTGGATGAAATCCAAAACTCCTTTCCAGTTAGAGTTGTTATGCAATCAAATGTTAAGGTCTTTTGTAGCAAGATACATGAGAATCTGTATAAATTATGGTTCTGTATCTGCTAAGTATATTTATTTCAGCTGAAGTTATGTACGTGACTTAATGGCCTGTTACCCTCTTAATACATTAGGATTTTCAAGTTAGAGCACACGATAGTGAGTCTGGATTAGGATGATGCTTGTTATATCATGCCATCTACTAAATTTTCACGATCTTAAAATGGAGTGGGACGACTGGAAGTTGTTCCAGAAATAGATTTCTGCTTGCCTACACTTTTCTAGAGATGGATCGGCCTAGTGAGTTGTAGTAGGCATTTTGTTTGCTCATCCAAAACTTAGCAGGCTTTGTTTACTTGTAAGCTTCAGAAACAACTTAGGGGTAGTTTCATTTTTGGGCATAAGCAGTTATTTGGTACTTGGTGTCAAAATGCCTGCTGATTTGGTTGAAAACCATCGACTTACTGCTTCTATCAGAGATTGAGAGTACATTTGTTGTACTCAAATGATTTGATTTAAAGTTTGAGGTGATTTCAATGGAGTCTATAAAAGAATGAAGGTTGTCATCGTTGGTTGGCTGTGTTTTTCGTTTCACATATGCATTCGATGCCCAAGTTGTCTAAGTTCCATGCTCATTTCTTCACCATTCTGAATAGAAGTGTGAATCACATTAAGCAACAATCTGAATAGAAGTGTGTTGGCCACATTTGATAATGAAATAGAAATTTGTAGGAAACAGAATTAGCTTCTGTATACACTTGCATATTCGTTTCCAGTATATTTCCTTCTCTTTCTTACTGTATATGCATTCTTGAAACAAACTTGCAATGAAAATTTCTGGAAGCATTTATTTGAAGGTTTAGACATTTTTAGATGTTGAAGGTTGCAGGTTTGATTGAAGTTTGATTTGATTGATGTTATTACATTAGTTAGAGAACAAATGAAAAATAAATCACACAAACCAGGACAAGGGCGAAGCTAGGATTTTACAAATAGACGAACGGAATTATATTTTTGTACTTAGAAACAAGTTGGGATTAATGAAATTATATTTTGCAAATAAAAAGAGAGAGATACAACGAGAAGAAGAAAAAAAATTGCTTGGGCGACCGCCTAGGCATGCTCGGATTTGGATCCGCCACTGCACATAGTAGTATTACAAGTGCAAGAATAAGTTCGTTTTGATTTATAAAAATCAAAGTTCGTTTCGTGAGATATTGGAATCCAAATAAATATATAAAATAAAAAAATAATGTTATTGTGCACCAAACGTTAGCAGTGTACACAAAATGTGACTAGTATTTCATTTCTATATATGTATATATATTTGACCATGTAGTTACTGTATATAATTGACATCATATTATACATTCATAATTAACAAATGCAGCCTAGCTAATGGGCTTTCATATTTGCCATCCACTAAAATTGGGCCTAGCCCAACACGTAGCCCATTGTTATTTGTGCCCTAACTCTCCTCCTCCTTATTTATTCATCCCCTCTCCTCACAAATCCTATCTCTCTCCTCTCTCTCTCTCTCTCTCTCTCTCTAAGTTATTTCGAATTTGAGCTCAGCTTCTCCAGAATCGTCTCTCTCTCTGTCTCTCTCTCTCATGCTATTTTATTCTTAAAGAGTTTTTTGAAAAATTTGTTTAAAGTTGAGGTGAGCAAGATCAGCTTCTTCAGCTGAATTACCTCTCTCTCTCTCTCTCTTTGATGTTTTCAATTTTTTGAAAGTTTGTTTGAAATTGGTGCGAGCAAGATCAGCTTCTTGACTGGATCCAGATCTATGCCGATCCAGCCAATTATTTATTCAAATCTTGCGAAATTATAATCGTCGGTAACACTCGCCTGAATCTGATTCGATCCTGATTTTTCAGGCCCTTATTCTACCGTCACATTCATTTTTCTACGAATTAATTTATTAATTTTTTAAATGTTGATGGCAAACGCACTCTGTCCCTTAACCTACTCTAATGTTTTGAGGCAATTTCTTCGTTTGTCAAATTGATTGCATCTCCGATTTTACTCGCCCAACTGATCTTCAATTACATGGTCAATTGGGCACATGGTTGGATAACATTTTTGAAAATTTGAAGAACTTTTGCTGTAATTTATTCGTGCTGAAAAATTCTAAGCGATGAACGGAAAGAAGCTTGTAACAAGTGAGATTATTTGAAATAAGTAGACGGTTTTGTAATTGAATAGGCAAAATTAAAATTAGATTTTCGAATTACATTTTATTCCATTTTTTTCAATTAATCGAGAATTGTAAATAAATTAAATTCTACAAAATTACGAATCAGTGTTAATTGCAAGCAAGAATCTAAATGAAAAGGTCATTTATTACTTGAGCCTCTGTATATGATACTCATAATATGAAACCCTAACTAATCAAACAATACCCAAACGTTCAGACCTTTTAACGGCCAAAATGACTATTCTACCCATCGGCTATTTGTTAATAGCTTTAATTTTTAAAATAATAGATTCTTGGTTAAATTATAAATAAAAATTGTGTACAAATTATTCTTGGATTGATCTAAATTAAATTAAATTAAATATCAAATATACCATTAATGTTATTTGTGTATCAAATTGAATAGTATTGATGTGACAAGACTAAACACAAATATATCTCACTGAAGATTTGTTCGATATAAATGCCAATAATCTCATTTATTTTTAGGAGAAACAATTCATGTTGATATATTGTAAAGACACGATGATTTTAAATGAAAACTAAATAATATTTTAATAAAAGATAAATAAATATGATCCATTAAAAAATTGTTTGACTTGAATGCAACATAATTTATATGAACATGACATACAATGACGATACAATTTTATTCATATTCATCCATGAACGTAGCATGATTTATATGAATATGACATGAATGCAATGATGATACAATTTATTAATGTTCATCCATGAATGCGGCATGATTTATACGAACATGACATGAACACAATCATGATACAATTTTATTCATGTTGATACACGGTAAAGATATAATAATTTTAAATCATAACTGAAAAATATAGGGATAATTGCCATTTAAATCATAACTTTTCGTTGACTTCTGGTCAATCCCATAACTTTTGAAACTGGAACATAAAATCACAACTTTTGACATTTTCTCAATTATCCCACATATCAAAATTCTAGTGAAATTGGTGGTGACGTTCAGCCGGAATTTTCGACGTGTACAAAACATCTGTTCTCCAAAACGATGTCGTTGAGATAATTGTCACTTAAATCATAAATTTTCGTTGAATTCCGGTCGACAAGTCACCAACAATTTTGATCCGTGGGATAATTGATAAAATATCAAAAGTTATGATTTTATGATCCAGTTTCAAAAGTTATGGGATTGACCAGAAGTTAACGAAAAGTTATGATTTAAATGGCAATTATCCCTTGTTTATATAGTAATCTGACAGGGTGTGCTGAGCGTTGTCATTAAACAAATCGGTTTTGTCCTTAAATTTAGCCATTACAGCTGCCCCTTATATTCAGAATCGAGAGAGTGAGAGAGAGTAAACACAAGATATTTTGAAGTCAATGGACGCTTAGTTACGGACTAATTCAAATAAATTTCCCTGTGATCTGATAAATATTTTTAATTTGCATCTCTTAGCATCTGAAAAATTCAGTTTTAGCTTTTTATAAACTAATTTTCTGCCTCCATCCTATACAAGGATACTTTTGTATAATTATCTCTGTATATTTGTATAACGAGAAACCATTTGAAAATTTGAAATAGTACATTCCTTATAACAACTAATTGAGTTGTAATCAAATTCAAACCAATTCTTATTGCAGAACTGAGAATCAATCTCGATCGTCCATTTCAAAAATCAAACGGTAGATATGCATATCACGTGGCGGCTTTATAATAGCCGAATGATATTTTAGTAATTTTGTTATATGACCAGTTATGGTATAACCGATTTTTATGGAAAGATTTGATTGATTATGAATTCTAATTTTTATGGAAAACATTGTGAAACGCATAATGATATAGTTAATGATGAATAATGATGTATTCGTAATGATAAATTCTTATGCCGATAATGATACTATTTTTTTCTGAGCAGTTATGGTATAACCGATTTTTATGCAAAGATCTGATTGATTATGGATTCTGATTTTTATGGAAAAAATCATGAGAGCATAATGATATGGTTAATGATTAATAATGATGCATTCGTCTACAATTAATGATAACTTCTTATACCGATAATGATACTTATTTTATTTTGATAATGCACGTTTATGGAAAAGATTTGATTGATTATTGTTCAGATTTTTGTGGAAAAAATCATGAGTTATGGTGACTGACTCTTATCCATGCATAATGATATGATTAATGATGATTAATGATAACTTGTTCTACCAATAATAATACTATTTGTTATTCTGATAATGATATTTTAATAATACTTTAGTTGTGTGAATTTATACATTCTTTCTTTGATAATGATACATTATTATTCTCATATGATACATTCTTATACGTATAATGATACATTCTCATTCGATATATTGATTTTTTTTTTGTTAATGAAAATGATATATATATGTTAAATTAATGATATAATTCTACACATATAATGATATCTGCATCGTGAAATTTTTTCGTAAATCGTGGGATTTAAGGAGATCCCATGATATTCAGATTTTTCCTAAAATTATGGGATTTTTTTGTACAATTATGTCTTTTAATGATATTTGTATAAAACAATAATGATATGATTTTTCCTACAATCTAGTCCGTCCAATTTCAAATACTAAAATGTATATTAGTTATTAGTTATGTCTAAGGGGTGTTCTAATTTTAAAGCACCCCACAACTAATATATTTAACAGTTCTTCCATTTCTTGTTCACTGAATTAGTTCCTAGATCAAAATTATTACAAAGTAATCTCACTAGGTGTAAACTGGCAATATGTAAACAAATCCAACTTTTCATTAACAAATGGGATAGATCCCTAAAATTAGGCATTACAGATGGTCTATCACGTTCACAAACGATAAAAAGGATGAAAATCAATCACTATTCTGAAGTCAATGGTAGGGGTGGGACGGTACGGTATACCTTATCGAAACTGTCATACCGTATACCGTACCGAAACTGCCGGTATGAGTAAA
>JAYDZE010400578.1:0-16914 GCA_034509125.1 Monilaria moniliformis | reverse complement strand
TGCTACAGCTCTCTACTTCCTTTTTTCACTTTTCTTTTCCTAGGTCTTGTATTTAGCCCTCAATTTTCTGCCTTACAGGTTACATCTAATGCTAGATTCTTTTTGTCAACGAGGAAATTAGATTTTTAAGTGTATGCACAGTTATTTAGTTACAGAGTGTAGGTGTTGATTTATATGGTTAGTTTTCCACTTGTGGAAGGACTTAGCTGCTTAGATTATTTAATCAATATTGTCGATTATATCATATGAATTGATATGTAATTGCTGATTTTTGGTACCTTTTTGGCCTATTTCCACGTTTCTTCTATTCGCACCCAAATGATCAGATGAATCAAGATGACTTTGGGCATCCTTTCTGAACCTTTGTCCCAAAAAAGGGATGTCTTGGTGTGAAATATGGTGAAGTTCATATCTTTTTTTTCTACGATCTCGATGTTGAAACACGAGCATGCCTTATCAATAGCAAGCATTTGATTCCGGCATGACATTTTTCAACAAAAAAGTAGATTTCTGGTATATGTTGGATTCTGTGACTTTCTTCTTTTTGGCCCTGTTGCTTCTATTTGGCCTTGCTTCCACGGGTTATATATAGTATGCGTGCTCTTATTTTTTGAATTACTTGTTTTCTGCAGTTTTCAGGTTATTCAGTTCGTTTCTTCTACTGATCAGTTCCGAACCTTTACAAGCTAAAGACGAGCATAATATCATCTTATTTGCATTTTACTTGTGCAAAATGCATGGTGCAAAGAGATCTCCCTTGCACGGTTTGTCTAAACACACCTCAGGCGATACCAGGCGCCCCATCAATATGCCTTCTAGTAATCCTTTCGATTCTGATGATGAATTGGAAAACAAGCAAACCCCCAAGATATCTGGAAGAACATCTTCTGAACCTTCTTCTCTCTTCGCATCAAATTTAAGCACGAACCATTTTGATGATGAAGAGAGAAACAGTAGATCCTCATCTCAAAGCAGATACAAGAATGGTTTCAGTGACTCTGGCGGGCTAGAGAACCAGTCCATTCAGGAACTAGAGAATTATGCCGCATATAGAGCTGAAAAGACTACGAAGGCTGTGAACAATTGTCTCAAGATTGCAGATGACATTAGAGAAACTGCTACTGAAACTTTGGTTACTTTGCATCAGCAAGGAGAGCAAATTGCAAGAACTCACATGGTTGCAGCTGAAATAGACCATGATCTCAGTAGGGTATGTCTTATCCTGTTGTAATATAACCCAATTAATGCAAACTTACAAAGCATTTTTAAGGTCTCAAGTTATTTCCGATTGATTTTAGGGTGAGAAGCTTTTGGGAAGTCTTGGGGGCATATTCTCCAAGACATGGAAGCCTAAGAAGATGCGCCCAATAACAGGCCCTGTAATTACACGAGGTGCAGCATTTTTTTTCAGCCATTCACATCATGGCACATGTCTACAATGGGAATCTCTTTGGCTTATGACTGTGTGGTCATAGGGTTTTAATCTAGCATTTGTTCTTGATTTTTGTTTTATACTTTGATGGTTGTGTAGATGATCCCGTTCAAAGAATGGGTAATCACTTGGAGCAGAGGGAAAGACTGGGCTTGACTTCTGCCTCGAAAGAACATACAAGAACACGTACGCCAACCCCTGAACCCGCAAGTGCTATGCAGAAAGTAGAGGTACGTTGATGATATCTCATATCTAATCTTAAGTTCGCATCAAGAACTAAAAAGCCATAAATATACCTGAATTACATCTTGTAGAACCCCTAAGTTGTAAAAATCACTAGTCGCTACCGTTAACCTTAACTCTCTCAAATCAAGTTACAATCTGTCTTAATGATTTGAGCTTCACATGATATGTAACAGGTGGAGAAGGTGAAACAAGATGATGCCTTCTCGGATTTAAGTAATATTTTGGGTGAGCTAAAGGAAATGGCTATTGACATGGGATCTGAAATAGACAGGTTAGTCGTTCTATATTGTAATACATATCTTGTCTGGTCAAAATTGACCGAACTGTATAGAATATTTCTTGACATGCTTTACAAATGCAGGCAGAACAAAGCTATGGATCATGTTCAGGATGACGTGGAGGAGCTAAATTTCCGAGTGAAAGGTGCCAATCAGCGCACACGTCACTTGCTTAGGAAATAGAGGGTTGTCTCAGTAATGTTTCAACATCTACTTGAACCGTGCTACCATCCATCTCGTAACATGTAAATTGCATACTACGTGATGCAATCATTTCACTATTGGGTATGAAATTCTACCAAAACAGATATTTGATGGCAGTTCATTTCACCAAGCTAATAGCAATTTGGGTCTCTTCTTTTATTTTCTACCAAATGCGTGATGATATTGCATATTTTTTTTCTTGTCTCTTCGTGTTTTCTTTGTTTGAATGCTGCATTATTCATATCACGTTGCACATGATCACGAGTGGCTAAGTTTATGTACGTGTGAATTTGGAAGTTAAAACTTGGTGATCGTGGATAGATCTTTTTTGTGGTTCTAGTTGGGGTAGTTTGGTAATGTTAATGTATGTTGAGTTTTGAATAAGGGTATGGTCTGGTGATTCAAATTTACAAGTTTCTTAAGATGTTTTGGTTTGTTTTTTTGAAATTTTATTGGATCATCTATGATGGTTGGATTTTTGGTTAGGTAACTTAACATAATTACCATGCACAAATGAGTCTTTCACAATAATAAGAATAATAATAATATTATAGAGCTCATAATTCGTTTAAACATACTTTTCTGAGAAACTTGTATCTCAATTCAATCATCATCAGAGTTTGTTAGTATCCAATCTCAAATATCTTAATATAGATCTTGCTAGCCCACACGACCACTGTGCGATTCATTGCTGTCAACCCACTGACATGGTCCATGGGACCAAATGGAGAATTCATTCCGGCCGGACCCTAAAATTGGTTGGTTCCGGGCCGCCCTAATCACAACATACGAGGTGTCTTAGCTTCCAGCATATCTTCTTTAAAAAAAAGGAAAAAATAAAGGGAACTTTAAACATGAAATCTGCCATGACCAAATACAGAATTGTCTGAAAATTACAGCATCTGCCATAAACCTCAATAAAGAAAAGAAACTTTAGCTTCTTTGTGGTGCTGCAAAATGCTACCTCATTGATTAGAGCATTAATGGCGTCTAGTACATGCTTCATGGATCACTTGTTTCACTTTTAAATACTCCTTTGTTTCACTGGCCTCTTTACTCTTCTTCACGTCTCAATCTCACTAGCATGAAGAAGTCATCACCCTCTTCCTCCACCAGCCGATGGTTGTCGACCACCATCATCATTCTCCTCATGGCGGCAGCAAACACCGAGTGTTCAAGAATACTAACCTTACAACCGATCTTAAGTACTCCATCCAATTTTGTCTACCATCAACGTCCACAGCTCAGCAACTCACTCCCATTTCCTCCGATGCGGCTGCGCCACCCTCCGCCGGCTAGTGGAGGTGGGGACGAGATAGACCCCAGATACGGCGTCGAGAAGCGGCTGGTCCCTAGCGGACCTAATCCTCTGCACAATTGATATCATGCATAGCTAGCTAGTAATTTTACTTAGATTTTTGGTTTCTTTCTTTTCTTGATTTTGATACTTGCATGTTGAAGTCTCTTGTTTGTTTGGAGAAATGATGAAGAAGAATATTGATTGGAGGCAACTTCTTTTTTCTGGTAGAAGTTGCACCACCATCAATTCAATGAAAAAGCTTCATTTTGTCAAATCTTTTTCTTATTTTTCTACCTTGTAATGTATTTAGTTTTCGTATATGATATTTAATCCTGTGTTGTGCTTAATAATGCACGTCATGAGTAACAAATTCAAACAGTAGATTCCGAATGGACTTGTGTGATGGCATGAAGCAATAAATAATGGGCGAGTTATTGGTGCAGCTGCATTGGGCAGACAAGTTATAACAGAATTTATTCATGCCTGCATTTCTGCATGTAGAGGTTTTTGCAGTTTCTTGACCATGTCATAATTAACTAATCACGTTGTTGGGATGCTATAAAGTGCATATATGCTCCAATATTAATGTTGCTCCTTTGCACCCAGAAGTTACATGTATTGAATATGTTACTGATTTTTTAGGGGTGCTGAAGCTCTCCCTAGCACCCCTCATACTACATGTCGAATCTACCACAACCACGAGCTTAACTAGAGGCACGCACGCGTAGAATCACGACATATGCACATCTTGTCATTGCGTCTCGAGATCAGGTCATGAACCAATGCAATCACGCAACAACATACATAGCATCCTTGTAACGAGTTTTCAAAGAAAAATAAAGATGATAGCTGCAACAATATCAAACAGCTCTAATTACGCCCAGAAACATAAAATGTAGGTAGAAAGATTGCTTGTGATACGTAACATATAGGAAGCAGCTTCACATTATTCCTGTTGAGGCTAATATTCAATTAGATGTTCATTGGTAAATAAAGATATAAGCAACCCATCCATATATCATTGTCTAATACTCTGTATTCAGAATGAAGCTAGTAATCCTTCCGTCTTCGTCTGAAAGTATCTCCATATTCTTGATTTCCTTCATAGAGTCCTGAGACATCGATAGAATTGGAAAATGAGCGAACTTCAAATAGACCTTCATCAGTAGTTATGCATAAACTTGAAAACTAATACATATGCAGCAGACCAGATGTATAATTCAGGCTAAGCATCACTAAGACAGCAAAAAAAAATTATTTCACGATAAGCTACGCAACATAGCTGACAACATTATTTATACCAATCCAATAGAGTAGCACAGCAGGCCACATGACAGTTTACTTGTTAGTAAAGCATTAATCAGATTTATAATCAGTTATCCACAGCTCTGGCAACAAACATTTTGCAGTCAAAACTGAGCAAAAGTCTGCAGATTTTTCCACTTGACCCATGACAGAAAGAGTACAACATGACATTTAAATCAATATGGAAACAGGTGAAGAAAAATGATAAAAATCACATATTCAAACTTTGAGTTGGTGTTAATAGTTTTTCATTTGACAATAATATTAAAGATTATGTTAAAGTTCAATGCATGTAGCTGTTGAAGAGAACCACCGTTGATTTTGCACCAATGTTTGTTAGGCATAACCATTAGGATCATATCTAATGTAGATTTATACTATGTTTTCACACACATAATTATCTCTAGTCAGCCCTCACTTTTAAAGAATCAAGGAAGCAAATGCCTGCCTTAAACTCTTTCCGTCACAAGAACAACTAATGATTAGGATATATTATCCTTCGAAATGTGACGATCAACATTTTTATTATACAGCCACACATCACACAGCTAACCTAAGAAATTGAAATAAACAGATTCATACAGAATGCTTAACCTACTCCACATCATACCAAATAACATACAAGCACTTTTAAATCCTCTATACTTTCAAGATCAGGAATATCGTTATTTTCATGAATTCAGGAATATTATTATTTTCATGAACTACAGATGCCTTCTATTTATTCCAACCTACCCTGAACAAACACAAACATAGAATATGCAACACCTCTGAGACTATCCTAATCCGTATTGATGGCAAATATCCAAGCTCCAAATGTGAAAGGTGACGCCAACTTAGGTTGAATCAGTTGAATCATATACACTGTGCATCATTTGAATCATGCTAATGTCCTATGTTTGGTGAACTTCATTAGCTTCAGTGAAAGATTAACACTTTCTTCAAATCAACCACAAAGGCAGCAGCCCATTTATCAGCACGGTAACCAGAATATGCCTCACCAAAAATAATATCTTCCGAACACAAACATCTCTGCTACGTTAGCTTCTATTTAGAAGTAGATTGAACGAATAGTAAAAAGGTGGTTTTGTTAGGATTTACAGCTATAGTATAGCACGCAAGCATTGACATATTCAAGGTATGGCACTCTTCAAATGAATCGTAAACAAACTACAGGGAAACTATACAGCTATGGAGAAAAAGGATTCATCTAAAACAAAAGTAGAAATAAGTTCCCTGCACCAGCGGTGGTTTAATGATTATTGAAACGGTGATAAAGTAAAAACTGAATTAGTTAAAACATATAAATCGAAGAAACATATTTAATTATTCAAAACAACATGTATCAGCAAGCAACTCCAAATGAACCGAAAAAATGAGGATGGAAATTCGCATAAAACTCTATAGAAAAAGAAACATAAACCCTAGTGGTGGAAATAGACCTGATAAATAGCAAGCAGCTTAAATAAACGACATCAGGCGAGCTACATCTCCATAACGCTCTTGATTGAGGGCGCATAGAGCGAGTAGACGACGGCCTGACGTTTGGCGACGCCGAGCTGCGACTTTCCGTCGGCGAAGGCGGCGGCAACCTCCGCAGGGTCGGACAGGTTGCGGTTGTGGCGGAACGCGTCGACGGTGCGGCGTTTGGTGTACTCCCTGATGTTGTAGTCCGTGAACTCACGCGCTGTCCGCATGAGCGATCGAAAGAGCGAGAGCACTTCGCGGCGCGTAGGTGCAGTCGCCATGTCTTCTTCTCCCCTCTCTTCTAAACGTCAGGTTTTATGGGAAATTCTTTTTTATAGTTTCTCTCCTTAATTATTTCTATTTATAATAAAGTAATTAATATGATTCTATTAAATAATTTGGTAAAATATTAAATAAAATTGAGTTTTTACTAAGGCCGAATAAGAAATCAATGTTACTAAACTGTAAGTCGGTATATTTTAAGCGATATGACTCTTAAATCCGTCGCCGGAAGAGCCTCCGGCCACCGCCTCGGTCCTCACACGCGCCGCCTCCTCCGCTACGCAGTCGCCTCTAGGTTTCTCGTGGTGGCCCTAATTATTGTCTGGCGATCTCTTCTCAGCCCCTACGACACATCCGCTTCAATAAATCCGCCATGCCTCTCAGCCACAAATTCCTCGAGTCCTCCGCCGTCGGTTCTCCTGCCGCGCGTGGGATCGGCGATTGAGCGCAGCATCGTGTGGGATGGCGTCTACTTCACGCGCATTGCGGAGTGCGGATACGAATACGAACAAACATACGCCTTCTTGCCTTTGCTTCCTCTCTGCGTAACTATTTTCTCAAAATCAGGTCTTTGAAAGTTGTTAATTTTTCTGCGTAACTTCATTCTGGAAGAGTTGTTTAGTTTCAGCTTTTTACTGGCGATTTATTTGAAGATTGTGGAAATGGAGCGAATCAAATAGGCTGCAACTCTTTGCATCTTCCTATGTAGCTTCATGTAGAACAATTTTAATTCTTTTTGTTTGATTAACATTTAAAAAAAAAAATTGTGTTTTTCAAAAAAAGTAAACATCAAGATTGCTTTTTTGCCCAACTGTTGGGAGAATATATGATTTTTATTATAACTGTGCAGTGTTTTCTCCATTGGTACCTCTGATTGGATACAGGGCTGTGCTTGGATTATCCGGCTATGTGATTAACAACAGCGCCTTTATTTTTGCTGCATTTTATTTATATAGGTGAGGTTTACCTGCAGCGGGTTCATCTCTGTTTTAATTGTTTATGCTATCTATGTAATCGAATCAGCTGAATTTAGTTATCAAATTACTTAAAATCTGGATTTTGAGCTAGGTTTGTAAGTTCTACTGATTCAATTACTGTGTAAACTGCTTACATTGCTATTATTGAGCTAGTTTAGTTCCTGATGTACATTTATCCCTCGAATAATTAATTTTCTCTTGTGTTGATCTTTTTTAATAATCATATGTTATGCAGGCTTTCTGTTATTGCTTTGAAAGATGAGGAGGTTGCTCTAAGAGCAGCAATTTTGTTTTGCTTTAATCCAGCTTCAGTCTTCTACTCATCAGTGTACCCTCTGGATCCTTTGTCTCATATAGAAGAATAGCAAGGATTTGAGTGATGATGCTACCTTCATTTCCTGCAGATACTCTGAGAGTCTTTTTTCTGTATTGTCAATTGGAGGGTTGTATCATTTCATGAATGGGAAATACAATTATGCTACACTTTGGCTTGCACTATCAGGCTGTGCACGGTCAAATGGAGTGCTTAACGCGGGCTACATATGTTACCATGCAATGGAACAACTAAATGAAGCTTTCTCTTCCAGAAAGCACTCTTGTGTGAGTACTCATCAGCATTTTGTCCCAATTATAATCATATAAGAATGGCACCTCCTTGAATTAGAGATGGCTACATGTTTTACTTCCCAATTTTATTAGTACCTGAAAAAGTTTGTGAGTTCATCTTTATAGAAATTGTTGAGGATTGCTATCACATCATATCTATATATTTCCAGTACCATTGGCAAGTTTTTTAATTTGCATATTTATGTTCTTCACAATTTTATTATATTCATAATTGTTGGCCTTTTGAATCGTGTCTGTTGAGTTTTAGTTACTTACAATCTTTATGTGTGCCAGCTGCTAATAGCAAAGATTCTTCTTGCTGGGGCATTACGATCTATATTTATCTTTGGTCCCTTCATCGCCTTTCAAGCATATGGGTACTTGAATATGTGCGTGGGTCGTTCTGTTGCTGAAACGAGGCCTTGGTGCAATGCAAGACTTCCTTTACTCTACAATTACATTCAAAGCCACTATTGGTATGTTACACATATTATCCGTTCTACTACCCTTTGCTTTTTCTGCTTTCACTGGTATTGTTGCTGTATTATCTGTAGAGGGCGAAGTAGGGATGCTTCCTTTTTGGTGATAAAACAAAGAGTCCTGCTTCATGATAGTGAGAAGAACTATTTCACAGACGATAACTGCTTATGATATTCCTCTTTCTTGTTTTCCTCGACATCCTGAATTACTAACCTGCTCAATTATCATGCATGTATGAACCTCTCCTTGTTAGCAAGGAGCCAAGGATCTGTGTGGAAGAGTTGTCCCAAAACTTTTCGCTTGTATCAGTGGTCTGACTTCTCTTCACATTTAGCCACTCAGACTAAGTTCCTGTATAGTTACTGAAGTCAGAATTCATTAGCTTGTGATTTATATGCAAGATCGGGTTGGTGTTTAGTTGAGTTCACTTTGTGCCAGTATGTGATCCCTTAAATAATAGATGATATTTTGGTTTCAATGTCTCTTACGCTGATTTTGATTTTATGCCAGGGGAGTGGGCTTCTTAAGATATTTTCAAGTTAAACAGTTGCCAAATTTTCTTCTTGCATCACCTATATTGTCTCTGGCACTTTGCTCTATTGTCTACTATGTGAAGCATTGGCCTGAGGTTTTTCTCTCTCTTGGTCTCCGAGTTTCTTTGAAAGAAAGCAAACTGGTCGGTTCCTCATTATCTACCGGACCAGAGGGACAAGCTAGCACTGCTGGGATTTCAGATTATGGTACTACTAACGTATTGCAAGGTGTGCATTTTACTACAAGTTATAATATGTTTTCTTATCTTCACTATATGAATATGAAGTTAAGATTAACAGAGCACGACAATTTAGAGAATCAGGACACAGCTCACTTTATGAGGCCTAATGGCTTTAAAGGAGTATAAAAATACACACTGCTCGCTTTCCCCACCTTGCATTGTGTATAGTATCACTCCGTTTTTTTAAATCTGTATCATCCTTGGATGCCATAGGGTCTTTGAGTCTTTATGGATAAGTTCCTATTTTCCTGATTAGAAAACAAACATTTAGTTTGTGATATAAAGCTCTGTGATACCCCATCCAGATCCACTTAGGAGGCGTTTGGTTTGAGTGACAAGGCATGATTGATAAAAAAAATTCAATTAATCAAATGTTTGGTTTGCATGATTCGGCTCGTGATGGATAACTCGGCCCACAGTCTAATCATCCAATTGGATGATTATTTATCACCCCCAAAGTCGGGTTATTTATTTAATCATCCTCCAATCCTATCTATCCTATCAATTTATCTATCTCATCCACCAAGAACGCCCCCTTAGATAATTTAGGTTGAAAAGTGAGCCAGTTCCATGCGGATGCAGTGCACTTATATTACTAGAATGTAAGATAGCCATGTTTTTTATTCTAAAAAGAGAAATTCGCATTTATTGCATAACACAGATGGCGGCGGGGCTCTTAAACTGAGGAAAAAAACAGTCAGCGGAGAAAAATTGGTTATGGAGCCATCAAAAGGTGAAGCACCAGATCGCATGCAATGTGATCCTGTTGTTATTCTTCCTTTTGCTCTACATTTAAGCTTCATGGTTGCCACAGCATTTTTCGTCATGCACGTTCAGGTCAGCTCCAAACTTGTTTTAGCATCTCTTTATTCATTTATGTCACTTTCCTGAAATATTGCATTCAATTATTTCTTGAAGTAGTTGATGCAACCATGTTTTCGATGATTAAGTCCTACAATTGTCATATCTGTAGAAGCCTGCTAGGATGTTAACTTGATACCTTTTGGACTTCGTCTTGTGCATATTCTCCCAAGGGCTCAGCATGAATTATATGTCTAAACCTTGATGAGATGTTAACGCGAATGGATTGTTTTCGTTCTTCTTGACATGCAGATGGTCGCTTTCTCTGCATGTCTGGCTCATATATTATCTTTTTGCTTGACAGGTTTCGACTCGTTTTTTATCTGCCTGCCCACTTATTTACTGGTTCGCATCCCACATAATGGGATCTGGTAGCATTGGTAAGAGATGGGGTCATTTCATATGGGCTTATTCTGCTGCTTACATTTTTATCGGCACGTTGCTTTTCTCAAATTTCTATCCTTTCACCTGAAGAAGGGAACTCTTAGACAGAACAAAACTCAAGTTTACATTTCTATCATTTTTATCCGCAGTTTACTTTCACCCTATTCTTGTACATTACTTTCCAAGTAGTGTATTTGTGTTTTTGATATGCAATTTAAAATTGTCAGGAAATCTTCTTCCATAGAAATACACAAGAGGAATAGGGAGGGGTATTAAAAAGCCTTTCACTTGTAATCTTTTGGTTTAGTGCATATAGTTTAAAAGCACAATTCTCTCTGCTATGAAGTAAATATATTCGGAAATCGAGTAGATAGGGTGTTAATTTGAGAATTTCGGAGAATTGGGATTAGGGCATCCAATCCGATAAGGTTAAATTCGAATACGACCTGTTAAGAAAACTTTTACTCCGAATACAAACCTGACTTGCTACATTCAAACCCGAACACGACCCACAAACGACACGAATTTGTTAGCGACACGATTTTATTCGTGTTGGCATGACATGATAACGACACAACCTTGACACGATAACGATATAATCTAACCCTAATTAAAGTAATAGTTAAAAAAAACTCTAACTAAAGTAATAAAAATTTCAAAAATTAATAAAAATGATTAAAATAATAATATTAATTAATAATGGATTATCCGAATCCGATCCAAACGCAACCTAAATTTACAGATAAGACTTGACACTAACCCAAAATTTCGTGCGTATTCATATCGTGTCAAAAATTGACCGCCCTAATTGAGATTTACTAATTTGGGATAATTGGTGTTATGGTTAATGTTAGTGCATACCTTACAAATCAAAATTCGGAAAGTGATAAAACTACGGAAATTTTCTTATACTTGATATACTATTCCCTCTGTCCGGCACGAAATGTCTCATTCTTTTTTTGGCATGAATTATAAGACAAAACAGATTAGAGTTTAAAGTGTAGTAGTCATATGTACTATTAGAGGGAGAAAAAAGTGAAGATAGATGAATTTTGGTATAATTAGGCTAACTAATTAGGTTATCCACAATTCTATTACTATCTCATTAAAGTGACACTAATGATGGCCCGCTCCTCATTCTCTCGTCATCTTATTATTTGTACTATTCATAGTTCTGATCTCTTATTTTTATAATTCTTTCTTATTTCTTATAATTTACAATTGTGTATATTTATAAATTTTAATTAAATTCATATGTGGATAATTGAAAATATAAAAAAACTTTGAATTAAAAAAATTATATAATGAAAATAAAAATTATATAATTAAAAATAAAAAATAAAACTAAAAGAGAAAAACCTATTATGTGTCGTCACACCATTTCTCCCTCCTCCAATGTATACCGCTGCCGTCACGTCACGCGGGGGTGTACTGCCAAGCCCCGTTGACACTACCCTTACATAATTTAATTTTTTATTATTTCTTAAAATGAAATGATAGAGCAAGAAAGAAAATGAGATATTTCAAATGGGACAGAATAAGTATAATTTTTAATTATGAATAAAATTTCTTCATTACTTAATATTACGAATTCTTATTATAGTAGTCGAACCGCATGCCGATGTTAACGCCAATTTGATCACCGACTTAAACAATCATATAAAATGACAAAAGCAAATTAGCACCATGATGAGATCAAGACTACTCTACATTATTAATATTTCAAGTACTCATTATTGTTTTCATTAAATTACATTTCCCAAAGAATATACCAAGAAATACAAAACATACCTCCTAAGATATACCAACATACTTACTTGACTTGAGCCTCCATAATCACTCTTCAAAAACACATGTACAATACAAGAAAACAGACCACCCTACCACATGAGATGTGAAGCAAACCTTCAAACTGGTAGACAAACTTCACTTGCATCCTGGAGCATTGAAGTTGGGATACACCACAAACGCGACCGAAAGCGGAGCAACACTAACAGGAGCTTTCGTGTCGACAAGGGCGGGGACGAGGTCTGGCACGCCTCCCGTTGTCTCAGTCAGCTGCAGCGGCTGTCCGTTCAACAGCATCGTTGTGCTCTGAAGATCACCATTCTCGGGAGTCAACTGGTACTCCTCTCTCGACAGTTTCTCATCTGAGGCTCTGTTGCCGATCCATGAGACCGACTTCTTAATTCTGTGCACGACGGACCTTGTCTTGATGACTTGCACTCGAGCACTGTCACTCGATTCGACTTCAATGTCAAACGCGGTCTGGTTGCTCAGATTGATTAGAAGAACAACCACACCGGCCTGAAACGGGAACTTGTTCAGAGATGAACACATTTCATATTAACAGAACGTCGGAATGGTAAAAGGGCTCTTACTCTTTCTTTGGCACAGTGAGCATAAACGCGCAAAAATGGCGACACATGGCTGTGAACTGAGAGTACTCCGTCTCCCATGAGCCGATGCCAAAGCAGTGCACTGTGTTTCCACGAGGTATTTGCATGAGATGAAGAAAAATAAACAGTGATTTGCAAAGTGGAAACGGCGATGCTGAGCCAAACCTATAATAGTCGGGGGATGGGATGAACGTAGTTTTGTTGAGGAGGCCATAGAAGCCGCCTATCAAAGTCTGCCGGCAATAGACTCTGGTATTATACTTAGCTGCCATTCCAAGTTGATCCAGATACCTGCATACATGATTTCAAGCTCTTGTCAGAACCAGCAAATTCCTTTCGATTTTCAGACGAAGATTTAGTCGATTCTAAGGTTACCAGAAGGTGTTGGCAAACGTATTAGATATTCCCTTAGCACCATTGTTGAAGGCCCCCCCTGATTCACCAACCCAAGCTACAGCCCAAGGACCATTTGCTCGAATCGTGGAACTAAGATTGCCAAATATCAATGATGCCTTGTCCAGGTGATTCGGATTTAGGATCTTTTTCATGATGTTCGGGTCGTTTCCTGCAATGTCGTACCAGAGGTTAGTCTTACTTCTCGCCACATTTTGGTACCATTACAATACGAAGCATCAAACATATTGTTAAAGTTTTTATCGAAGAACTAGGCAAGCTTTATTATTTTCCATTTGATCTAGATGGATTTTGAGATCTTTTGAGGCTAAAAACTAGGCAAAAACTTGTGTACATCCGAATTTACGGTGTATCCGCCTCAATTAGGATTTACCAATCCCAACTAGAGTTTTAATCCCCTAATTAGGGTTTATCAATTCCTAATTTGGTTTGTTCCTCAGCAAACTAATATATAGATTCAAAACACAGTATTACTTCAAATGCAATTTAAGTAGAACCAACCTGCACCCAAAGTGTACATGTGATGCGATAGAACATTGACTACATGAGGACCCGAGACTTGAAGCAGCGCGTCAAACCACGACTTATGATAGAACCCTCCCGGCGCCAAGATAGCCGGTTTTGACATAGGATTATTTGCATACAGTTCATCGACCATAGTCTTGAGACGGACCAAATCTTTTCCATACTGTTGCACACTGACACTAGCACCAACCCCCTTGCCACTCAACTCATTACCTAACAAAAGCAATGAGAGAATGAATTGATTGATCACTTGGAGATCACAATTAGAGAGATCTTTCATCAACTACAAAAGAGGTTGTTCATGATTTTGTACCGAATTCCCAAGAGTCGACATGGTATCCCTTCAAAATAGTGTCTCTGATGAAATCACGAGCATTGCTGGGATCCCAATCTCCTCCCCAAACTCCTTTTCGCAATTGGTGCCTCCCATAAAGAGCATTAAGGCCAAAAGTGAGAACAACTCTGCAACGACAAAGTGAAATGAAGAACAGTGGAAATCCTCAGATTGAATCACAGCAACCAATCATCTTACATATACGACAAGTTATGGTACGGATTAAAGCACTTGGAGAACAGTAGAAGAACTAAAAATTTCAGGAAATGGCACTTGTAGAACAAGTGAACATCTTACATATTCCGATCATCACTGCCTTAACGGAACAAAATCTTTGATAGTTATGCATAGAGACACACGTTCATAAAGGCATGGAAGCATTGAGATTCAACCAACAAAATCAATTACATCTTACCCTGTCTTCTTGAAAAATTTATTCAGATCATCCCACCTCCTCATAGGTAAGCAACCCTTTGAAAATCCAAATAACCCGCCCTTCTGCTTTGTAAATGGTTGACAAGAAGATGTCGAATTTCCCACATCATAAACTACTTGATCTTGCAAAGAACCACCAACTCTGATTCTCAAATTCTTGAAAGCTGTTGTGCAACAAGACAGGATGAGGCACTCATATAAGGCATGGTGCAATGAGGTAATCAGAAAAGGCTCGAGTTATAGAAATAGGAAAATACTAACCTTGGATAGCATTGATTAGAGAAGGATGAGATAGATTCTACAAAAGAAACGAGTACTAATCATTGACTGACACATAAAAGTTCATATCTAGGCAACAAAAGGCACCAGCTCTTATGAGTAAATCTGACGCCATTGACAAACCACTTACGAGATTTATCACAGAAGACGACCCCCACGGGCATCTATTGTATTCACACTTATCTTTCGGCCACCAGTCAATGGTGGCACAAATATAATTAGCATCCGTTTTGGCAACAGTTGAACTTGTGTCGATGACAAGTCTGGCATCTTCGGATTCCTGCGCCAAAATTGCCGAGCAAAAGGCCAGAAAGACCAAGAACAGGGCCTGATATCCCATTGGCAGATCAACTAGTAGAACTTCAAGGCCACCCAGCCAAATCAACTAGACTACAAAGAGTGATCAAAAGAGAGAAATCGGCAAAATCAAGCAGACAGAGTGTATCAAACTCATCACAGCATTACAGCATGTCTAAGAAGCATAACCAAAATTTTAATTAGCTTCTCAAATCATGAAATAATGAACAACATAGTTCTTTAGTGGTTCCAACAGAAAAAATTCTTGAATTCAGATCAATTCAGATTATCCCACGGCTGTTGCCACACATACGCTTTTAGAGAATCTCATAATTAACACACACACACAATCTCTCTCTCTCTCTCTCTCTCTCTCACACACACACACACACAGAAGGTATTAACATGATAACACATACAGTTTATGCTCAAGGGATAGACGTAATTTTTTTGCTTCTTTGGTGCATTACCAGTCGTACAAGCAAAGTTTTATACAAATTTCACAAAAAAAGAAACTATACAGCTGAAGAAAATTGACATCCGAACTTAAGAAGTATCTTGCAAAATGTATAAAGCTTGAAACAACAGAAAGATCGGAACTTGACAGAAGCAATTAAAATTGTTGAAGAAAACAAACAAAAATTTACCTTAGAAATTATACATTCTCCATGAAACAGCAAATGCACACGGAATTTTGCTGAAGCGGAATCTTTAATAATGTTTCTTGAAAAATCTTTTCTGGGAATTAGATACTAAATAAAACCCAACTCATTAACAACCGATAAATTGTTGACTGAAATGGGCTGGCCATGGATTTCTTGGAACTGTGGAAGAATTTTGAAGGGATTCGGTATAGACATTTGTAGAAAAGTGTTAGTGCACGTTTGGTACACAGGATAAGGGCCATGATATGATAAGTAAACCTAGCCCAACAGTACTTCTTGACTGTTTGGTAGGCCTGTTAATATTTATCTCATCGCGGCCCACTCAGTTTTGGCGCAAAACGACGCCGTTTTAATGCTTTTGCCCCGTTTCAGTATCGCACCAAAATGGTCCGATAGAGTACTGTTGGGCCATGTATTCCACTTCCTGCCCTTTCTCTCTCTATGCTCTGCGCTCTCTCTCTCACTGCGCTCTCTCGCGCTCTCTGCGTCTCCGATTGCGTCTCCCTCTCCCTCTCGCTCTCTCTATGCTCTGCGCTCTCTCTCTCTCTCTGCGCTCTCTGCGCCTCCGTCTCCGTCTCCCTCTCCCTCTCGCTCTCCATGGTTGCCTTAACGGCCGGCGATAGCGCACGTGCCCGGTGGTAGTGGACGGCCGACGCACAGTCACGTTGCTCCACGGCCGCCGCACAGTCGCTTCGATTAGGGTTCCGCACAGTCGCTTCGATTAGGGCTCCGAGGCTGTGACGATTTTGGCTCAAATCTGAGCCTTATGTTCGATTTATCTGTCTTGTTCACCCAAATCTGAGCTTGTTTACTTCGATTTGTATTTTCAATTTGGGGCTGCAAATCTGAGGCTGGTGTTGTATTTTGGGTTTCGTTCTGGATTTTCAAGCGAGCTGTGATGATTTTTGACGACAAATCTGAGCTTGTGTTCTTCAATTTCGGTTTCGCATTGGGTGCCAATTCGGCGTT
>JAYDZE010400467.1:0-16914 GCA_034509125.1 Monilaria moniliformis | reverse complement strand
ATTCTTATTACTTTCCCTGTTGGATAAAAAATCAAACAAACACAGGAATTTTAAAATTAGGAATCACATTACTTTCCCAAGGCAGAATCCTGCCAAACAAACAAGCCCTTAGTGTTATTAATACATAAGCAGCTTGTAAAGCATACTTTCTAGTATACAACCCCAACAAGAACTATATCTTGCTCGTTGTGGATTACGTGTCGAAATGGGTTGAAGCAAATGCGACAAAGACTAATGAGGCCAATGAGGTGTCATTATTCCTTAAGTCTATTATCTTTAGTCTATACAGAATTCCAAGAGCTGTGATTAGCGACCAAGAGACGCACTTCTGCAACTGACAAATTGAAGGACTAATGAAGAAGTATGGAGTACACCATAGGTTGTCGAGCCCATACTACCCCCAAGCAAATGGACAAGCTAAATTATCAAATTGAGAGATTAAGAACATCCTCAAAAAGACTTTGGGTGTCTCAAGAAAGGATTGGAGTATAACCCGAACGATATATAAAACACCAATAGGCATGTCGTCCTATCGCTTGGTATTTGGGAAGATCTGCCATCTTCCTAAGGAGTTAGAGCATAAAGCGTATTTGGTTGTCCAACAAATGAACATGAAAAAAAGCAAGTGTGAGGAGCAGAGAAAGCTACAACTTCAAGAACTGGAGGAGTTGCGCTTGGAAGCATATGACGCTACCATGTGGTGCAAAGAAAAGATGAAGTTATTGCACGACTAGAGCATCCGCATGATGAACTTCCATACTAGCCAGCTGATGCGCCTATTCCAATCCAGATTGAAGTTAATGCTGGAAAACTCAAGTCTAAATGGAGAGGACCTTAAGTTGTTAAGGATGTTAAACGGAACAGAGCTATAGAAATCCAAGGAATGGAAGAAGATGCAAAGCCTTTTGTGGTAAATGGTCAAAGATTGAAGCCTTTCATCAGGGCTGGAGAAACGTGTCGGGTGGACAAAGTTGCAGTATACATGCCATATTCGCTAAACTGAAGATCAAGGAAAACCTAGGTGTCTTATGCTGGCCAGCGGAACGCAGTTATATCACAAACGTTATGAGATACCGATGGGGAGTCCTCTATACATTTCTTCTTGTTTTAATGCTTTTTATTCCTTTTTATTTCTTTTCTTTTATGTTCATTGTTTGTTTCTGAATGTAAGGACACATGGCAAAATGGGGAATGAAAGATGGTCAGATATGGCAAGAAGATAACCTCTGCATAAGAGATCCGCTCAAGGGGCAATGAAATCCAAACCCTAAAAAGAGTCCCATCAGAGAGGGTCAGCAGATATTTCAAAATTCAAATCGGATGAGTGAATCAATTGTTAGGGCAACGAAAAAGAGGACCTGACTATTGAGAAATCAAGAACAAGCATTTGCAGCCTTGTCAAAATGCATTAGCTGGTCTTTTGTTTTATGTTATCCGTGGTTATTTTCTTGTCGTTGATTTACAAATGCATGTTTAGAGTCTAGGTAGTTTAACTTAATTAGCCCAATTAGTATGAGTAATCAGTGATTAAGGTAGATTAATTAACAGTGTTAGCACATACTTAGACAGTTTGAGTCTTGGTCGTGTGGTCGTGTTTTAAATTTCCTTTTATCTTTCCAGTGAAAATAAGTGCCCACTGGAACTTATTCCGACATCTCCATATTTTCCAGCTCTGATCATTAGAGTTTGGGGAAGAAGGAGATGACAGATCTGCAGTTGACCAGAGTGATAGTACAATAGATTTACATTCTGAAAAAGTAGAAGAGAGAGACAGTAGGGGACCACCAGGCCAGAACAAAAGTTACCCGAAATGGTTAAGATGCATTTTGTTTTAGTAGCTAGCTGATAATTTGTTTCTATTCTAAATTCACAAGTCAGCCTGTGCACCTGCAACTATTTATCTTAGTCTAGTTTAATTAATTTTGAAATCAATTGGCTGCAAGTTAGCTAGGCTTTAAATTAATGTGATGTCCGTTGGTATGTTTTAGTTCATTTAATCTTCTCTGTAGTCATTTTCCCTACCTAGTTAATTGCTTGTTTAATTTCACCCAGTCTAATAGTTAGCTAGTTTCCCACAACATTAAAGTAGGCGTGGCGACATCGCAAAATGCATCCGAACACAGTCAAACTAGCCAGAATACCTTATCCTCGTGAGGTCGACAACCCAACTTACCAAATACTAACTAATAGTTGATCTGGAAAGTAAGAAACTAAACAACTTTCATACGGCCGGCGTGTTTCCTCAATGATAACACGTATAAACCCAGCGTTCCATCAATTATTCAATGTTTGTGAGAATAACATGCATAAGTAATGAAAAATAGAAAACTATTTAAAATACATTTTTCAAATTTTGGTTGTCAACATATTGGTGAAATAACACTTGTTGATATCGTCTTAAGAGTCCACATACGTAAATAAAAGGTTAGTAAGTGTTTAATGTAATTAATTTTCATTACTTTATAGTATTAAATTATTACTTTTTTTGTAATGTTATTAGAATTAGAGACTTAAATATAAACTTTAATAATTTAGGGACTAGAAATACATTTTTTCGTAACGTTATTATATTTTTTAAAAATAATGTTATTATTAGAGAACTTATGTTGCTTTGATAAATATAATAGTTTACTTGCTAAATTAGATTACTAGAATTAAATGTTGCTTTTAGATAATTTATATTTTTTGCAAAAAAAAATGCAAATTTTGTTAATTTATTTTATTTTCGTGTGATAAGGTAGGAAGAGAGTGGATATATATGAGAAAATTCCCCACGAGAGAATATAAACATGATTTTGTTGATGGATTAGATATGTTTATAAACTTTGCTGTGAAACCTACATCGAAAATAGATGGTTCGGATATTTGATGTCCATGTGCACGTTGTGAAATAAATAGATTTTGTCGACGGACACGGTCAAGAGCACCTCATGAGGAAGGGGTTCACCCAAAACTACTACGATTGGAGATTTCATCATAAGGCGGGGGCGTCATCTAGTTCAGGACAGACTACATCGATGCATTTTAATCCACCATCAAATCCATATTAACAGATGGTGTACGACATGTGGACACGACCAATTGGTCATGATCCTTATCAATTTCATGCGCAATATACTGAACAATATGTTCCGCCTACTTACATGCCAGAACCTTCAAATAATGAGTCTCAACAATTCCATAACATATTACAAGCATCTCAGACTGATCTGCGGAAGAACTGTGATTATTCTTTTGGAAAAAAAAGCTTGCCTGATGACTATGAAGTCCGAGCATCGCATGTCCCAACGATTATTTGACAATATATGTCAGTTCGTGAATTAGCATTTCTATGCTTGCACGAAACAAATACAGAGTTTAAATATACTTGTCCTCAAGATACATTGTTGCAAAAATGAGTGCATGATCTACTAAAAAGAGTATGAGAGAAAGAAAAAAAAATGAATACAATGTTTGTGGGAAGAACAAATTAAATCTACTTAAGCGTCCATGAAAGCTTTGGTTAGCCTAATACTAAGTCATAGAAACAAATGCTAAGTGAAACTTCTTTGTGGTCATTAAGAACTCCGTCCAGCAGCTGCTCTCATCACCTTCTCCATTTTAATTTTTCCGTAAGACCAATACTAGAGGAGAATAATATGGCATATAATTAGGCAGAATTACTATTGAAATAAAAAAATGCGTATATATTTATAAAATATGATAGTTATGGACATAATTTAAAAAAATGAATTTATATATAAATAGGATATAGTTATTCCATGTTTACAAGCATGAAGTGGAAAATAGTTTATGAGTTATTTTTCCAGTTTATGCTTTTCTTGGTTGATTGAATTTGTGTTTCATTGGAAGAGGGTTCTTAGCAATAAATTAGGCACACAGAAAACCTATTCTCGAACTCAAATTAGTTGGTGCTTTGGTAAAGGCGATGAAGAATAGATTAGTATGACATTTCAATTTTCCAATAATATCCAAATACCTATGTGATGGCTTCATATAGGCTTCTAGTTGAGAAATAATTATAAATTTGGATCTCATTGTCCATCATATACACTTTATCCAATATAGGTAAAAGGATCTAGAACAGCACGCGCAACTTAACAGCGCATACCTTTCTTACAGTCAGAGATGGAGTTTGCTACAGAGCAAGATGCAGGTTTGTCTCAGCTACAGGCCAGCATGTCCACAAGTTTAGAGGCGAATACGCCTACAGAGCATGAGAAATGATACACCTCAGTAGCCACAACCTGATGAGACCATGGAAGATCAATACGACCACAAATACATTAAGACAAAAAATGTTTTGTAAGTTTGTTTTATTTTTACATTATGTTATTTTAAAAAAAAAATTACTAACTTTTTTAATGCATACGTTGTGGCCTCACGGCTAAATTATATCACATCGCTTTCAAGAAGGCCGTGGACCCGAATGGATACAACCAAAAGACTTTATCAAATGAATACTTGGGTATTTAATGGGAGGAATTTAGGGTAAGTGTATTTTATAGTTTTACGACATTATGTCAACATACTTAATGAATTAAATATTGTTTTCTTATTTTTCAGAAAATAGCTAACATCAAGGCTTGTTCTGAAGCCGCCATAAAAGAACTTTGGTGAAAAAATGCAAACCATATACGATGACTACATCAACAATATGAAGGAAAAAATGAAGAAGCCCCGTTAATTCATAGACGAGAACTGGAAGACCTATACCGATAGTTGGAAGAAGCCCGAGTTGTCTAGAGTTCCACGAGGTGCTCCAACAATCGGAAACAAAGGCAAGAGAAGGCGCTTGCCACACACAATGGTGGGTCAGTTTCCTTCGCCGAGACAACGGAAAAAATGGTAAGTTTAGATTTTTTATATATATATTCATTTTTTATTATTTATTTAATTCTTTTTTTCTTTAAGGTAAAATAAAATTTTGAAAACTGACCTCCTTTTTGGCAACTTTGAAAAGACCTACAAGTTCACCTAATATAAGGATTCATAGGGAATGATGTGCTCGTAGCGTGCAGCGGATACAAGTAAATACCAACTCTCCGTTTAAATTCTTTACTACTTATTTTTTACTATTTTTAATTTAAATGATCTAATGTTTTTTTTTTCAATGGAACAAGTAATGGCAAGAGCAGATGAAAGACGCACTGAGGGGGAAGAGAGTCCTGATCTTGATGCTATTTTTGTAGAGGTTGTCGGGCCTGCGAAGAAGAGAAAGCAAATTTAAGGAGCTGGACTGGCAATGAGCCTCCACTATCCCTCCACCACTAGCTCTTCTTGTTCTGTAGACCCCAGCGGAGTCAATCCTAGCCTTGTCGATGAGCTCGTCGACTGTCGAGTAGAGGAAATTCGAAGATAGTTCGAGTCTCACAACCTGACCATGATGCGAAAAATGGAAGAAATGCAGGCGCGCCATCGGCAAAAGAGGGAAAAACATGATGAGCAAGACTGATCGTTGGTTGTCCAAGTCGCTAAAATGTTCAAGCTAATGCAGCAGAGTAGCCAAAGAGATATCGCACGGTTTTAAATAAATATGACTCTATCGACAAAATTAGAAGGATGTAGATTATTTTAGTTTGATTGTAGCTAAATTTTAAATTTAATTTCATTTCAAATATTAGTTTAATTATTAATTTCATACAGATTCATTAATAATTCATAAAATATTCATAATCAAAATAAAATCTTCAAAAAAATATAAAAAAAGATATACTGACAGATTTCCGAGCACTATGCGTTCTCGATAAAAATTTTATTATATCACAAGAAAATAACAGATTTCCGAGCACATCAGTGCTCGATAAGTTTTAATTTAAAAAATCTAATAAACCTTTCCGAGCACATATGTGCTCTGTAAAATTTTAATTTTAAAAATCAGATAAAACTTTTTCGAGCACTAGGTGGTGCTCGGTGATGTATCTTCAGTTTGTCGTTCTTGTGTTGTCTTTCATGTTTCCGAGAACAAGGTGGTGCTTAGAACTTGGTCTCAGTTCGTCGTTTGCACTTGGTCGTTACACATTCCGTGCACCTAGTTGCGCTTGGTATTGTTTATAGGTTTCGAGCACCAGTGCCGACATTTTGCAACGAGGCTTATACTGAGCACGTTCGGTGCTCGGAATGTGCTCAGTAAAGAGGATTTATCGAGCACGTTTCCCTCTATAGGGACCACAGGTGCTTGGAGAATAGCGTGTTTTTTATAGTGAAAGTTAGGTGAATGAGGAATTCCTATTTTAGTTTTTTTGATACACAGATGTACATACACATATATCAAGCATAAGATACTTTCTTGGGGTTATTGTATATATTAATTTTTTGGTTTAATACTTATATCTGACGTATAAAACAATACCGTTAGTAAAAGTGATGATTAATTGAACTAAAGAGAGAAAATGAAGCTCGTCTCTTACCAATTTAACTGTGAATATATTGTTTTACGTATACAATATAATGAAATATAAATTATTGTGCTTCTTTGTCTTTATTCATTATTTTTGTGAATTATTCTATTGTGAGTATTAGTCTACCTTTCTGGTATAAACTTGAGAATATTTAGAAGCAGTTTTGATTTATTGCACATGCCTTGCTTCCACTTAGGAGGAATATAAATTATTTCATTATTTAATTTAACCAGACATAAAAAATCCAGAAGTAATCTTTATTTATATTAGATAAAAAAAAATTGAATTCACTTATTTTATGGATCTACTATTGTATAAACTTTTTTGATAAAAGACAAACCAAAACGGTAACAATTTATAGCCAAGATCGATAAACACGATTCGTGCTACAAAACTGGATGATGCACACCTTACGTTTCTAATAAATTTAACTTAATTATTCACTTTTCGCAGACATATAACTTTAATTTTAGAGAGAGCGGGTCTATTACGTATATATATAAGTATTTAACCTCAAATATAAATAATTAAGGCAACGCCTCAATTATCAGTAATTATTTATTAAGCTATAATTGAATATTAAATAAATATTAATTAAACATGATTATTAACCTCAATCAGTGCTATTAATTTCAACTAGGATTTGTTCATTAATAATTTATTAATCTCTCACTAGGACTTGAAAATTATCTATCAGTTAAGATTGATTTATTCTAATTAGGATCTCTTAATCCTCAATTCTCGTTTATTATATTGATTTAATCAGAAATTCATCATTCATTAATTACAATAAAATAATAAATTAAAGAGGTGCGTCCACGTGAGGACGACCTGAAAGATGATGAGTTGAGGCATAATATCCTAATATCCTTCTAAAGACGTTATATATATGGTATCAATACTAATACATTCTAGTTAAATTTTAATTATTTTATATTATTGAATTGGTGATAAAATACAAAAAATATGATCATTTTTAGAATTTCTTCGAATTCAAATTTTGATGCAAAGAAGTTAAATATGGATTTTGTATTTGACTTCTGAGTATCATCGTCTAACTTTTGATCATCCATGATATACTTTTGAGCATCGTATATCTAATATTTGAACATTCATTTGGCTATATATAATTTCATATTAGCATTTGAATGTTTAAATTCATGCAGTGTATGAAAATTTTGATATCAATCCAGCGCCAATTCAAGCGGAATTTGAATTCGAAAAATTTTAAATATGATCAAAGTTTGTGTGGTCTACTACAAATTTTATAGTATATTGAAACAATCAAATTTAACTATAGTATATGAATCTATAGGCAATTATCGTTAAAAAAATATCGAGTACCAAAAGATAATTTTTACTATAATCATATATGGTATATATTGCCAAGACATCATTTAATTTGTGCCTCGAAGCCAACAAGTCTTATTTGTATTTTTATTTTATTTTTAAATTCAATTTTGTAGCAGCTATACAGTAAATAACAACTAACGACACGATACGGTCCGCTTATATTATGTTGGACTACTATACATAATTCATTTAAACATATGTATATAGGTCTATTAAAATCGTTCCTTTAAATGCGTGTACATATATATAGGTCTAACAAAAATAATAGAATATCATTCGATTGTCTTTCCGACATACTAGAATATCATTCGTCATACGTGTGTACATAGGCCTATAAAAAATAGTATAATTAAAAAATATCTCAAAAGATTCAAGGTGTGATGGGTTATTTATAAGTATAAATAAGTATTAATAGCTCTAAATAACCAATTTACTCAAATAAATGATTAGTATATATAGTAAGCATAAAATTGTAATATATTAATTCTAATCAGTTTTTGAGAAAATAGACTATTTTGGCTATACGCTTCTTTTGTGCATGGACTCTTCCCTACAGCACTTTAAACATTAACAAGTTGTGAGCAAAGATAATTTCCAACTAGATTCCGGTTGTTTGCATTGACGATACCTAGCAATATGGATACCTTAAGAAATTGCTCGCCATGGACTTTCTATCTTTATGTTCAATTGTCGCTTGGGCACCGAGCAATACAAGAATTGATTATCTTACAAATCTCCTATATATTATAAATTACGGACAATTATAGCATGTTGAATTTGTCGTGAAAATACTAAATTTATATCATTATTATTTACCCCTTGACGTGGTTATCGATAGCATATGCAAATTAAATTTGTAGCTTATGCCCAAAGAAATATATATAGCAATAATAACAGGATTGATTCATAGAGAATTGGTCAGTTCTTCCTCATTGTCTTTCCGGTGTAGTCAAATGGTTGGGTGTGGTCTCGCCTAGTTGATAAATGGCTAAAAATTGAAATAACTGAAACTAAACAATCGAGATTGATCAATAATAAAAATGACCTGGTCTGGACTTGACTCATTAAATATGAACTCTCATTCGGTCATTGGTGCGAAAGTTTTTACCACATACTCATGTCATTAGTTATGGATGAAATGCTGGAGTCTTATTTTCAGGCATCACACTCCCCACGAACCCCTCCTTTATCTATCCTTATAGATTAAAGTTATAACTCCCTACTCTGGGCAACATACTCTATTCTAGAATCATCGTCTGACGTACTGCCCAAAGAGCATTTAAACTAGATAGACATGTGAAGGAATTCTTACGTATACATCTTCAATCCATGTCAGTCAATCTACCTCAAACTAGAACAAGGATCATACACCTTATTGGTTTGATTTATTGGTGATCTAGTTTCTCTGAGTGATTAATGGTCAGTTAACTACTTAGTTCTGACCAGATCATGTTGGAATTTATCCTAACACTTCGAGATCATAAACATGCAATTATTATTACCAAAATTAGACCTCATAAATGTATCAGTTTATATGTAATATGTTATAGCCTAAGACTAGGCTGATTAACTTACCTAGACATAAATAAGTAAATGAAAGCAATAGGCGTAAAAGAAAACATACTTGAACTAAAATAACTTATACAAAATAAATTGTTGAGTATTTAGGGCAACATGCCATCAAAACATAAATAGAAATAAAAGTGGTTTGCCCGTAGAACTTGTTCTTCCCCACAACACTCGAAAATAAAGAGCATAACAGAATATGAGCCTTCTTATCGTTTTCTTCTGGATCAGATGCATTAGGCCTGTGTCTATGCATCTTATATATAGGTTGTGCTAGGGCTTCTTGATAGTCTAGCCCAAAGAATGGGCTTGGAACTAGGGTTGATTGTCGTATTCCGACTTCTTTTATTAGCAGTTGTACCTAGATTTTCATCCTTATCTCCAAAAGATTTTCCAAGATCAACATCTCTATGGATAAGGAAGGTTTGATTTCATTCCTTATTTGCTTCTTTGGATAAGATCGACTTCTCCATTGTCCTCAGCACGTCCTTCATCTTCAGCTTGTCTTTTGTTAAGCTTCTCTGATCAACATCATCGAACACCTAGGGTTGGCGTCCGCATGGTACATTGACTTGGCAAGCACTTCACTCATAGCTTCACGTAAGATGTTAGCTACTTGGCACTTATCATTAGGTATTTTCTTGATTGTAATGTTGGATTAATTCAATTGGTGGGAAGTACTTAGGTACTAGGCTAAGGTCATATTGAACTCAACATTGGGTAATAGGACCTAAGATTTCTTCTTTTCTCTTTGCCTTTATTTTTGGGCCTAGCACAACATTAAGATGCATGGCTGAAGGCCAAATGTGTCTTCGGTATGGGGGGGGGGGGATTTTTTTCCTTTTTTCTCTTTTCAGAGCACCCTTTTTCATTTTCTTTCTTTTTTAGACACGCGTTTTCTTTTTTGGGTAGAGATGTTGCCCCTTATTTTAACACTAATGTCATGCCCAAGTTAGGCCTCTACATTCCCATTCTCCTATTTTCTCTTTTACGATTCTTGAGTCTTATGACCAAGTATGTATATTTATCAGGGCCATATGTGAGAGAGTCAAATAAATTAGTTCTAGGCTAAAAATGGACTACAAAAAGGTCATGCTAAGGTCTACTTTTTCGGTTTATTGGGCTATAAAAAAGAATGTTGCCGAAATCATATAAAAAAACCTATGCTTTTTCAATGAGATTCTGACTAGAGTTTAGACAAGTTCTAGTATTAACCTAATTAGGATGTCATAATCTCTCAAGAAATGAAAAGTTGTATTGGGCATAAGATCAGCAAATTAAGCACAAAACCTCATAAAGTTTGCTCAAGCTCATTCCTTCACACTTGTTTAACTATGCATGCATACATTCAACATCCATTTGCTTGCAACAATTAAACTTAAAAGGATTCATCATGTTTAATTCATTAATACACCTATCATTTTAATCAACACAACATCAACAAAAAGAAACAACAGATACAAACGACAAACACACCACCACTCATACACTCAAAATGCTCGAATGTTTAGAAGATCCTTTTTTAAAAAGTTGGATTGCGATTTGCAATAATGTGCCATCAAATTTGATTAGAGTTTATATATTTTAGTTAATGTTGGATTGGATTGAGCAATATTGCAGACTCTCATAATTTGTGATTGGATTTGAAGATTAAGTAAATAACTATAATAGAGTGAATAGATCTACCATTTCTTGAACTTTTTTTTTTTAATTCGTAATCTTGGTGGTAGGTGAAATCCTACAGTATTTAAGTTAGCGAGATGTTACAAATAAAATAATTTCCCTAAAAAGTAGTAGCATAAGAATGTGCAGTATAGTTGATTATAGAATTTGAAATAAATAAGATTATCTAAATTTGATTTAGGAATAATTTTGGGATGATATCATTGTTTTTAGGGCTTTTATATGAATTTAAGTTTGAGTCTTTTACAAAATATGAATGCTCGTAGGAGCCAACTACCGCGCACAACAGAATATAGTGCTATTCAAATATGTAATATATTTTGTAAAATTATATTATTTAAATATTATATTTATTATCTTGTCCGACCCCACAATAACCAATTCCTTGATCCGCCATTGGGTGTTTTGCGCTTTTGAAAGACCTCAAGGCGTATTATAGCTCATATTGCCAGGGTTAAAGGCAAAATTTTCATAATCTGCAGAAAGAAGAGATAAATGTACTACAAAACACATAAGTTTCAATAGCAAGTTTGCCCAGATGGATATGATTTCGCGTGTGCGCACATGTGTCTGGAGGTGTTTCTTTTAACCAAATCAATCTCCTAGATCTTAAGCGACAAGAGAAAATACAATCTCATATTTCAAATAGTCCACCAGTTTCGATCCTAGTATGGTTATTCCATCATTAACTTCTTAAGAAACTCGGGGGTGAGTATGCATTTTCTATTCAAGTAATCCGGAAAACAAAAGAGCATTCTGCTGAATACCGCTAATAATTTAAACAAACATCTTGAATTCTCTCATCATGAATAGAAGCGGCAGGGAAGCCATTGATGCAAAGCCAACATTCAAGTGCATCAGCTCCCTTCTTTATTTTCCATAGCCTATGGACCATGGTTACTTGCTTAAGCTTCGTATATGAGCAATACTTTTAGAGTTAAGAAGCGATAAAGAATTGTTCTAATTTATTTGATATTTATATATATAATGGTATAATTATTTTTATTATAAAATTACAAGACACAAAATAAAAGTAGCAGTAAATGAATTATATTGTGACATTTATTTCAAAGTGTAGTATTAATATTTGATATACATGCAGTAAAAGATAACTGTATTGTTTTTTTTTTTTTCACAGAAAAACTGGTTAATATAACATAATTCGAACCTAGGATAACATATCTCGAAGGTTACTTCTTGTGAAACTCAACAAGTCTTAACAGGAGCATTACATGTCAAAAAAAGAAAACATCCAACCAAAAAGAACCTCTTGACTCACGTTCCATAAAGAATGTGGAAAGGAGTGTATGATCTTCCATCGCCCTTTCCTCGGTGAAGCGGGCACGGCCGCCAGTAGGTTGGCACAGCACTGTCTGGCAGTTTCCGCACACAACAACGGTTTGGGAGTGGCTGTAAACAGTGGTTATGTTGAAGCATCCCTGACACTTAACATCCATAAATGACGAGTTTGGGGATTGCACGAGACGCTTGAGCTTGTGCTTCCTCTTCTCGAGCTCGGCCGGTGGATTGAGCAAATCGTAAATTAATGACACATTATATAAAATGTCATAAATTAATTGTAGTAATAGGCCATTTTTCTAGTAGTGTTTATCTGAACAAAAAAGAGGGTATTAGTCAAGAGAATACGTAATACTCTATAAATGCAACTTAATTAGTTACTAAAAAAATCTTGCAAAACTGCTCAAGAGATTAGAGAGACAATGGGGGCGGTTGTGTGGCTGGGAAAAGTCACACGTCATGTCAGATGATAGGTGGAAGAGCATTAAAAATGGTGGAGGCATCGATGACATGTTCAGTACATTGTCTAACTATTAATCATCTCCTGTTACTTTCACCCCCTTTGGCCTCTTCTTGCGTTATAAATAAAGCTCGAAAAGCGCCACCATTTTGTCGCCACAACGAAATGGAAAATAATAATAATAATAATAATAATAATAATAATAATAATAATAATAATGGAGTGAGAAAAGGTGCATGGACCAAAGAGGAAGATCTTCTTCTCAGAGATTGCATTCGTGATTATGGAGAGGGGAAATGGCATCTCGTCCCTCTCAGAGCTGGTAACTTATCATCCTCCAACAATTTCACTTGTTTTTCTTTATTTTATTATTATTGTAAGTGAAGTTTGATAGGTGGTGGCGCAGGGTTGAACAGATGTAGGAAGAGTTGCAGGCTTAGATGGCTAAACTATCTCAGACCAAATATTAAGAGAGGCTTTTTTACTAAAGATGAAGTTGATCTCATCGTCAGGCTTCATAAATTGTTAGGAAACAGGCAAGTCTTGATCATGTTCATTTCCAACTCTAAGTAGTTTTAATTATATATATCTCGCTATTCATATGTGCTTAAATTGTCGAAGTTCGTGTTTACTAGATACAATGACTGAGCCACAATTTTACCTCAAGGGGTCCAATTAATATTTCAAAAACTAAAACAAACAAGCCATTACATAAAAAAGTAGAGAGAATTCAATATAAAAAGTAAATTACAAGTGCATGTGATTGTAGAGAATTTTAAATTTTAACTCTAATTTTAAATTTTTATGAGTCCATACAAAAATTTTAAATATTCAATCTCACTCATACGATAAAGAAAAAAAATGAAATAACAATAAAGGTACATCAAATAATATTATGAGAAGTTTGTTCTATAAAAAATTTAAAAAAAATTGAAACTATTTTTAATTTAAACAATAAGAATAAAATACCAATGCATGAGTGCCCCATTGATGACCAGGATGTGGGAGTACGTAGATTATAACTAGATTTGGAATATTATTTAATAGCTGTACAATTAGATTCTTGACGTAGTTTGCATTTCATTAAAATAGTTACATCCCCGTTGGAGTCACCAAAATAAATTCTACTTATATTATAATTCAAACTTCTCACTTTCTATTTTTAATTTTTGTGAAAATAGAATGTGAGTAGTATGAGACTATAACAAAAATCAGAATAAGAGGAATACACAGACTTGCATATTTGTGATCTAAAATTAGGACTTTGTGAAACTGTAAATAAAACTGATTGTACTAATCTTTATACCTATTTTGAGATTTCTCAATATCACAAATTATATATTGATCAACCTACACAATAAATTGAACTCAATTATGAACTATTCACTATAACCACAAGTTCGGCAAACAAGAACACAAATTCAGAGCTACAATTTCACAAAAAAAAAAAAAAAAAAAAACAAATGAAAGATTTCTGATGGCTTGTCACATAATTCTTGGAAATATACACAAAAGCGGCAAAATATTGATTTACAGGCACAAAGCATAGAGCAGATAAAACATATCATTTTATCATTGTATTCTGAACATAAATTTCCTTATTTATGTTCATCAAATATCCAAATCAACATCATATCAGACTATCAGTAGAAGCAAATGCACACATTCCTCCACACAACTATAAATCTTATCATATCAAATTAACAAGGGACTATCAAGTAATTCGAGAACATATAATTAACAAACAAGTTTGCCACATTTGAACATATATATGCACAGCCAACAAAATGTTATAACAAACTCCTTTCTCAAGATAATAAAACGCAAGAAGTCAAGAATCGAGTTCTGACCTTCACTAGGGTTTGCCATAATCGCCCTAATGGAAAGTCAATAATCCTTTACCTTTGCCGGATCCCCCCTAACCAGATATTACAAATTTTAGAAGTACATAAATATGTAAATAAATAAATGCTTTTCTCGGACATTTTATGATAATAATCAATCAATGCATTCGCAATATAGCACACAATCATACATTATAAATTTAAACAAAAAGATACCGACTTATTTGTGGAAGAATCTTACATCTACATACATATATGTGAGTGAAGTAAAAAAAAAAGCTTCCGCCAAAGGAAATTATCCTTGGATAGAATTTGCCAAAAGAGGGGAGTTGGATAGACTACACATAGAAAGGGCGAGGTCAAATTTGTGAAATTAGGATTTAGTGGAAAAAAGAGAAGAGACAGAAACCTCGGTGCAGTCTCCTCCTCGATTGCTCAAAAGATTACAAAATTAACGAAAGACGGTTAAAGAAATAGTCCATTCAATAAAATAGACAAACTTTGAAAAGAAGAAAGAAGATGATAAAAGTAGAAATTTTGCAATCGTTCAACAACTTTGGGTACAAAAAAGAGAAGAAGAAGAAGAAGAAGAAGAATAAGGTGTAAATAAGAAAAGGGTTTTAAGACGAACCTCTAGCAATCTCCTCCTCCCAGCGCCTCATCGACACCCCAGTGGCATCTCTCTCTGGTCTCTATGGAGGCGAACGAGGGCTTTTGTGGAAAAAACAAATGTAATCTGGATGATTAGTGAAAATCCAGATATGCCATCACAAGGTATTGGTGCGATAGCATATATGACAAAATAGGCATTTTTAGCACGAGTTTGGGCTATCTCATGGGCTTTCAAGATTAGGACTTGTGGATAACAAAAATTCAGTTCGTAGCAGTTAAGGCCCTCATCATTGCCTTATTTCTATCAAACACACCCTAATTGTGTAAGGTTTTAAGAGTATGTCGGATCGCTGAAGATTCCTTTTAGAATTTAATAAAAAAGAAAATTTATATATTTTAATTACAAACAAAATTATTTACATACTTTCGTTATAAATTTTAAATATTACATGCATGCAGAAGATTCGCAGTTGACAAATATCAAGTCACCACACTCATTACAGTTATGAAAATGGAAAATTATTACTCTATAACAAACTCTAATTTACATTTATTATAAGATATTAAAATTGAAAAAAAAATTGTATAGTCCAATTTTGGAATAATCAATCAAAATAAATAATTTTAAACAAAAAAATAAATTAATATAGAAGATAATTATAAATCCTAGTTGTATATATGTCCTAGTTATTGTAAAATTAAATTAAATTAAATTAAATCACAATTAAATTAAAGAAAACATTTGAATACTAATTACAAAAATTTTATAGTGGGGCACCAAGTCATAGAAAACACACAACCATATGTTGTATAATTTTTTTTGGATAGAATAAATATGTCGTGTTATAGTAGATTCGAATAAGAGACATTTGGCATAAAATATTAAACTGTTGGCACACTTATCCTATAAATTTTGATGTCCCACTGTGTCAAATATTAATTGAACTATTTTATAAATAAACTATTATAAAAAAATATATAAAGTATCAGTACTATATAAAGAATCCTAATTATTATTTCTCACTAAAAATAATTTTTTTAAGAAATTATATACCCTAGTGAACTTTAAGGGCCTGTTTGTTTGGCAGGAAAGTAAAGTTATTAGGGAAAATGATTTCTGGAAAAATGATTCCTAGGATTATGATTCCTAACAGATAAATTATCACGTGTTTGGAAACATGTCAGGATTCTGTCAGAATTCTGAATTTTGTGTTTGATTTATATACTAAATTAAGAATGTAATAATTAATTTATATTATAAATAAGTACCAAAAGATATATTTTATCACATTTGATGTCGTTTTTCTATATAGTCAGTCATGTTGAAGAATAAATGGATAATTACAATGACAACCTCACAACAATTAATCAAAATCCCCTCAAAATTTGGCCAGGTTGAAATTTTAATGTTTGAACAAATAAATTGCATGTATGCAGATGAAACAGTGATATTCAAACCCGATTCTAACAAAAGAATTATGAATAATTGAATAAATTGCACAATTAATTAGAATAGACAAATACAAAAATAAGCAACAAATAGTTCATAAGTAGTCAATTACAATGAATTAAAAAATAAATTAAGCTTGCAGCAAAACAGTAAACTAATTTAATCCTAATAGTTCTATTAGAAATATCTCTTTATCTCCCTCATCATGGAGAGTGAAAAAATAATCTAATAAATCTGGATCTCGAA
>JAYDZE010400356.1:0-16915 GCA_034509125.1 Monilaria moniliformis | reverse complement strand
TATATATATTACACATAGATTTGGGGATGAACAGCAGCGACGTGATGATGATGCCGGTGGGAGGCGGCGGCGGCGGCGGCGGTAGAGGAGGTGGAGGCCGGTCGTGGCCGTCGGTATCGGCTTCCGGTAAGAGAATTCAGAAGGAGATGTCGGAACTGAGGTCGTATCCTCCGCCTGATTGCTCCGCCGGCCCCAAGGGCGACAATCTCTACCATTGGGTCGCCACTCTCTTCGGTCCTCCTGGTATTGCACACGCTGCTTTAATAGTTGTACCTTACTTTCGTTACAAAAGCACAAGCACGAATTATTTGGTAATTAGGTTTGAGTTCCGCGCTCTTCCAATTGCTGATTTCGTTGGATATGGAATTACTTATATTTGGCTCTGCTTCATCATGACTCATGCGATTATTTTTAATTTATTTATGGCACATTTTTTATAATTTTTTAGGCAAGCTTATAACTTATTCACGAGAGTTGAAAAGTGGCGGAGGAATATATATTATTTAAATGGAGTGAGGAACATATATTATTATATATATCATGAAATTCATGTTGCGTATGTTTTGGAGCGCGAGTGAGTGAATTGATTTGATCCTAACATGATTTTTTTAAAGGGCAAGGAGCTTCATTGCCAAGTTTGGGAGGATTTGACTGAATTTTGTGTCTTCTTTTTTTTTTTTTTGCAGGGTCACCTTATGAAGGGGGAATATTTTTCCTTGATATAACTTTCCCTAGTGATTATCCATTTAAGCCTCCCAAGGTAATATTTTGAAGCAATGCTTCTCGAATTAATGTCTTTCAATGGCTGAAACGCCGTTATGATCGCCATGGGGTTGGATTACTGTTTACTTGTAATGAGACTAATAGTTAAACTCTATGTCATCCCTCTCTGCATAGTCGAACACGAGAATCTTAAGAAAGACAAATCTTGAGTTTGTTAACTATGATGGTTGTCTTAAGAAGATCTATGATATAGAGCAAACTGAGGAGAATTGTAGTTTGTATGCGCCCTGTGCAGTAGAAAGGACAATTTTGTCTTTGTCTTGAAAGTTGAACATGCTGGCATGCTGCAATCGGTTGTTTTGTTATCACGATCTCTTTGTTATCTCTAAATGCCATATAGCTCGAAGTCTCTGCCTTATGTTGATTATATGGGGCTTTAGGCTTATAACACGTTTTGCATTATTGACTAGTTTCTGTTGGATTCTCACTTAAAGGTTGGCATAATCCAACTATATAGATGGAGAAAAACTTTCATGATAAAGCTTAAGCTTGTATTATGAACCTCTAGGTTGTTGACATTGGATTATATGATGCAATTGGAGAATACTTTGGGATGCTAGAAACATGTAAATTGTGTATTGATTCTTAACGGCGAAGTATTTTCAGGAGTTTAGGAGGTGCTATATTGTTGTGTCTCATCTTATTTTGCCGCCTTCTTGCAGTACCTTATAGTCTGAGAACCATTGGAATGTAATTTTTTGCGGGCTTTCCAGAACCATAAATATAATTATGCTGGGATTTTATTTTTTTGGTAAAAAACGAATACCATCTAAGTGCTCCTACACTAGAAGTCTAGAAGCTTGGGTCTTCCATCAGTTGATTCTTTTCGAGTTGTTGTATTCCTGACTTTTGACCTCAGGCTTGCAGGTTGTTTTTAGAACCCGAATCTACCACTGCAATGTCGGTTTTGCTGGGGATGTTAGTTTGGACATCTTGAAAGACGGGTGGAGCCCTGCTCTAACTATCTCAAAAGTGCTGGTTGCACTCAGATCAATATTTACGAACCCTGATCCATGTAAGTATGTTAAATGTTCTGCATTTCTCTTCTCTATTAGAACTTAGTTTTTTGTCGTTGGGGCGGGTATGCTCTCACTTATTTATAATTCATAAATTTGTCTTTCGTGTAGCCATATGAATCTCCATTGGCAAAAAGGGTAGTGGCTTTCCTTGTGGCTGTAGTGCGTGGTCATCCGACTGCAAATCACACACGACTTGTTGATCTTGCTGTTATGCTTGGTTGTTGCAGATAAACCACTTGTTCCAGGTGTCGCCCGCCTATACTTAGCTGATAGGGTGAAGCATGACGAACTGGCTGCAGAGTGGACTCTACGGTTTGCTAGGTAATGCGTTGTAACTCGGGAGCAAGCAGTTGCTCCAAATCTAATCTGTGAAGGAAGAGAGAGGCCAAGTTGTTGGAAAGACTAGTTTGTGCAGCATGTTTAATGGATGGGGTCTTTGTAAGAAGACTGCTTGTGAATAAGCTATACATGACTTTTACCTTCTCTCTTGTGTGTGTGTGTGAGAGAGAGACCTAGCTAGTGTGGTACCCTATGTAAGGTCATCTCCAACTATTTCAATCAAATCCAAATCCATACTCAAACCGAAATCCAAACTCATTTTTATTTCAGTAAATATCACATCAAACAGTAATTTTACTTCAATCATTCATATCAAACTCAAAACCAAACAAATATTTATTCTTCACTTACTTTTTATACTTTTTTTTCAATTACACTGACATAATTTATCTAAATTAAACATTAATTCCACAATACTTTATAATCAATAATTTCATAAAAAATAAATATTACAATGAGATTTGATTATTAAATATTTACTTATTAAATATATATTATTTATTGAATGAAAAATTACACAAGTTGAAAAATTAAAATACATTAAACATATCACGATAACATTCAAACATAAATTAAAATATATTAAAACATACCACAACTACATAAATCTCATGGTATATATGCAATTTTAATTATTAATACTATTTTAATTATTTTTGTTAAACTTCATGGTATATATGTAATTGAATTTAAATGAGGCCAATTAATTAAATATTTTAGTCAAATTAATTTAATAAAATTTTTTAGCCAAACTTAAACTACATATCAACTCTTGACGGGAAGTTAAAACAATTAATAAGCCCAATTAATTAGAATTCAATTAGTCAAAAATTCAGGTAAATATTTACAACAATTAAATTAAATCTAATTAACAGCCCGTTACTTAATAAATAAATAATCTCAGCTGATACACTTGATAAATAAATAAATATAGCAGGGAAACTATACTTCTTCTTTTCTTCTCTTTCCAATTTTCAAAAGAAAACAAAAATTTGGCCTTGAATGCAATATCCCAAAATTTTTGCGTTTGTGAATAATAGAAACGCAAATATGCGTTTGCACTTTTCAAAAACAAAAAATTTTTGCGTTTCTGCATTTAGTTTTGGTGCACCATTAAAAGGAATTTTTCACTACAACATGAATGTCAAGAGAATTATTGGAAATAGTGTAATACCTAGTTGGTGTGGTACCCTATGGAATGTATCTAGAAATTAGGTCATATGGTACCCTATGGAATGTATCTAGAAATTAGGTCCTACATATGGACCAATTTGTACAATTCGCACGTGTTCGTTGTTATCTTAATTTTGCTTGATATGAATATCATAAATATTATTCGTCGATATGGGTATAATATTATAAATTTAATTTATAATCAGAAAATAATAAAATATACTAAAATAATAAAATAAGAAGAGGGGATGTTGCCACATGAGCCTATATGCTTTTGATTGATGAAATCACGAGGCATCTTACGCACCTCACGATTGACCTAACTACTCCCCAAGTGCAATAATTAGAGATCTAAACAAGATTATACATAAATACGTATGACTTTAGGAAATAAAAGAAAGTGATTGTACTTGATTAATTAATAAATTTGAGGCCTTAGGCCACGAATGAGTCTAACTAAATTCATAACTATTTGAATTTGTTTGAAGTGATATTTCACTATTATTAATTATATTTGAATTTATTTGAGACCTATTAATTCATTTACCTCCATATTTCTAGACCCTTTTCATTAATTTTTAATATACATAAATAGACTATAGATATCTAGAGAGAGATAGAGAGATAGAGAGAGAGAGAGACAGCATGAGGGAAGTGGGAGTGGAAGATTTGGTGGGAAGTGGGCTTCCACTTGAAGAAGCGAAAGATTTGGTGGAAGAGCTGAAAATTGTAAGCAGAAATGGGGGTCGGGCAGAGGAGGTGTGGGGTCGGATTACGGCTGGCAAGCTGTTGAAGCCATGGCACCCGCATGCCCTGCACCAGCTCATCTACTACTCTATCTACCGCGATCACGATGAATCCATTCATGGCCCGCCTCTCTACTGGTTTCCTTCTCTGTAACTCTCTCTCTCTCTCTCTTGTTGCTTGTGTGACAAAAGTTGGTTAATTTGAACTCTCGTGGTAAAGTGGAAATTTTTGTTTACTGCAAAATCTTGATTGCGCAAGTGAAGTCCCAAATTGATTAAAATTTGAGGAAGTCTGCTCATTTGTCCGGAGCCATAATCTCTCTCTCTCTCACACACACACACACACGGTATTGGTTCATGAAAACAGTGGTGTGCCGCACTATTGCACGAAAAATCGTGTTTTTTGTTTCCATATCTAGTATGTTTCCATGGCAGCCTCAAAAGAGTGTATTGTTTGTTGGATTGAGCGAATGTGAGATTTTAAGCTTCTTTCTCTATTAGTATCATGATATATGTTTTTTGGAATTTGAAGTGCAAATGGACTTCAGCAAATGATAACCAGGAGTTATTTTCTTGATGTGATGAAATATCATGCTATGTGATGATGCTACATCAATTTGTGAGGATCTACATATCTGAACAAAATGTTTTGGTTACAAGATCTCAGGCAAAATGTACGAACTTGGGGAGCCTTATGGAGACTCATGGTCCTCTTGTATTAGGGAAATTATACAAGGACCCGATCACAAGCTTCAGACACTTCCATCAATTCTCGGTGCATCATCCTGAGGCAAGAGCCCATTTCACTCACTGCACTTCTCTTTGAAGCAAATGTGTTTGTGTATTCGCGTTGAACAGCTTTTGGCCGTGTGTTTGCAGATATATTGGCAATTTATACTCAATGAGCTATCTGTTCAATTTTCTGTGCCACCAAGATGTATTCTTGATTTATCCGACAAAACTAAGCATGGTGGGACGTGGCTGCCTGGTGCGGAGCTCAATATAGCTGACTGCTGTCTGCAATCAAGCACTTATCAGAAGAAGCATGATGACAGCTTAGCGATTGTGTGGAGGCAGGAAGGCCGTGATGATCATGATGTCGAGAGAATGACACTAAAGGAGCTCCGTGAACAAGTGATGTATGGTTTGAGTCATCTGGCTTTACTCGTATCATTCTTTCGTTATTGAATTATGATGCAAATAACTCTCTGTGATGATATGTTTTGACTGGATGTGGTGTTGGTGTGTGTGTGTTTAGGGATGTGTTATGACGCTCATTATTATGTCTAGTTTACTAGATTATTTTTTCCTCGATTTTGAGCAGGTTGGTAGCAAATGCACTGGACTTAGAATTCTGCAAAGGAGATGCTATTGCCATTGACATGCCCATGACCAACATCGCGGTCATTGTATATCTAGCAGTTATACTTGCTGGACTAGTAGTTGTATCAATTGCCGACAGCTTTGCACCTAAGGAAATTGCAACACGCTTACGTGTATCAAAGGCTAGGGCAGTTTTCACTCAGGTGGTCATAAAACTTATTTGGTTTCTTTATACCAAGTTACCAACATGATTGGAAATTTATCACAAAACTGTCTTTTTTGCAAGAACCCCATTAAACATAGGTGTAGATTATTAACTTTTGATTCTACCATTGTGATGTTTTAGGATTTGTTCAAATGCAGAATCAATCATTTCATATGTGAAGAAATATGTCTGTACACGAACTTCGTATCTTATGAGAAGTAGAACTAATGATATGAGATGAGGGGGAAAGTAGTCAATCTTCTGAATCAATTTAATGGTGCTTCCATCTTCAATCCCCATGAAATGTACATTCAATAATTAGAATACTCAAGAACTAGGTGTCTATGACTTTGGCGCGTTACATTTGGTTTTTCTTTTTTTGAAAATTTCTTACTTAAAGAAAATTCAGGATTTCATCTTACGAGGGGGGCGGAGGTTTCCATTATACAGGTAATACATGCATATTCAGTTACAAAAATATCTGTAATGGAAATAAACTTGGCTAATCATGTTTAAATTCTATTTTGGGTTCCTTTCATGTTCTTCAGTTGTGAAATTATATCTAAGCTTGTCACATTTTTAGATAATCTCGTATGCATTGATCTCTTGGCGCAGTCGTGTTGTAGAAGCCGGCCCAGAAAGAGTGATCGTCATCCCTGCATATGGAGAAGATATAGGCGTTCACTTGAGAAGCCAAGACTCGTCATGGATAATTTTTCTTTCAAATGCATATGCCCTACCAAGGTATGCTGCTCAAGAATCAACAACACATTCTTTTCCTAAGATTGCAGACTCCAAAAACTCTCCTTTTGGCAGATGGAACTATTATAAACCAGTTCACCAATCCATTGATGCTGTCACCAATATCCTATTTTCATCGGGCACCACAGGAGAGCCGAAAGCCATACCATGGACTCACCTTTCTCCAATTCGTTGCGCTGCTGATTCGTGGACACATCTCAACGTTCAAAGTGGGGATATTTTTTGCTGGCCAACAAATCTAGGATGGGTTATGGGTCCTATTTTACTCTATTCGTGCTTTCTAGCCGGTGCAACTCTAGCTCTCTATCATGGTTCTCCTTTAGGCCGTGCTTTCGGAAAATTTGTCCAGGTAACTTCTTGCCAACGTTTTAAGCTACTGTGTCATTCAATCCATGTAGCTTCTAATAGTTTTTCTTCTTATACATGCGCATTTTTTTTATCGAACAAAGGATGCTGGAGTAACTGTTTTAGGAACTGTTCCGAGTTTAGTAAAGACATGGAAGAGTACAAATTGTATGGAAGGCATAGATTGGACAAAGATAAAGTAATTTCCAGTTTTCCCCTTTCGACATGTACGTATGATCTATATAAAGGCGAAGGACTTACTAGAATAATGAACTCTGCAGGTCATTTGGTTCCACCGGAGAAACCTCCAGCGTTGATGATGACCTCTGGCTCTCCTCAAGGGCATTTTACAAGCCTGTTATCGAATGTTGTGGAGGCACGGAGCTTGCATCGTGCTATATCTATGGAAACCTCGTGCAACCCCAGGCTTTTGGAGCGTTTAGCTCGGCTGCAATGGGCGCTGGCTTTGTCATACTGGATGAAAATGGAACCCCTTATGTAAGTATTTCTTTTCATTTGGATCGATCTTGTTTTACTCGTTGGAGAATTTTCTGATGCTTTTTCTATGACAGCCCGACGACGAGCCTTGTGTTGGTGAAGTGGGCATATTTCCTCTTCACATGGGTGCAACTGATAGGCTGCTGAATGCTGATCATGAAGAGGTTTACTTCAAGGGTATGCCTATGTACAAAGGAAGGGTATGGTTTTCTTACTAGTTTTGTAATGCTTTTAGTAGAATCTATGAATGAATCGAACGTTGTGTTTTCAGCAACTTAGGAGACATGGCGACGTCCTAAAGAGAAGTGTTGGCGGATATTACATGGTGCAGGGAAGAGCTGATGACACCATGAACCTCGGAGGCATCAAGGTATAAGGCTTAGGGTTTAGGAAAACCATTCCTTTGTTAGCCTTCCATTTATGATCAAGGGCTTTTGTGTGCAGACAAGTTCAGTTGAAATCGAGCGTATCTGCAACCGGGCCCACGAGGGAGTGCTGGAAACTGCTGCGATCAGCGTTGCACCACCAAATGGCGGGCCGGAGCAGTTGTCTATCTTTGTTGTGCTCAAGAATGGTTTGGACGTCAAACCAGATGAACTGAGGTTGAAATTCTCAAAGGCCATTCAGACCAATCTCAACCCTTTGTTTAAGGTTTGCTGCAAAATAAATTGTGAATTTTTGGGTTCTATTTTGTTGGTTTCTTAGCTATGCTTGGGTCTGAACAGGTGAGCTTCGTTAAGATCTTGCCGGAATTTCCTCGTACCGCATCGAATAAACTGCTGCGGAGAGTGTTGAGAGATCAATTGAAGGAGCTTCAGCTGCAGAGTAGAATCTAATCTCCCTCTCTCTCTCCGGAAAAATTTCTAGCAAATTTCTATTGCGAGTGTATTGTTTAAAGGTGTTTTGATATGTAATAATTATTTAAAGTACATTTTAGATATAGAATCTGGCTGAAAAATAAAATCTGCTATATATGTAGTAACTTTCAGTACTAAATCAATAGAAACCTTCAAATTATATCTATATGTCTTCAAGGAGATTATGAAATCTCCAATGAAATTAAGTTTCAACTGTAAAATTAAATACCCTTCAAAAGCCTAACCTAATGTAGTATATACCTAGTGTTTTACAGTCTCACGCTTCGACTTACCAATGCATGCCATATTTTTAGCGACAATAATGTAATATTGCACAAAATATGAACTCAATCAATCCATGGAAAAACAGTTATTCATAGAAATTGGTTTTTTTCTTATAACCATGTCTCAGATTAGAGAAGAGGACTAGAGGGAAAAAAATAAAAATCAATGAAATTGGTACACAAAATGATTGAAGCTGCATCTGCCTCAAAAGAATGGACTTTCATTTCCCAGTGAGGTAAAAAGAACCGTGCATAAATCAAACCCATATCATCTACTAAAATATACCACACGGTATCGGTTATATCCTGACATGCTTGTCAGAAAGTATTTTTACAAAACTTACAAGGCAGCCCATAGGTAAGTGATCTTTCTTGCGAAAAAGATTCAGACGGGTACTCGCTTTCCACGATAACGGTCAAAAAACTGCATTGGGAAACAGTTAGCTAATGAGAAATTATATGCTGTAAACTGAATATGTGCCAAAAAACTCATTCCACACCAAGAAAGGATAGTGCAGAATATGTTGTAAATAATGGTAATCATCATGGAATATTAATCATGACATATAATTTTGCACGGGGAGCTTAGTAGGTATCATGTCAAGGAAAATAAAAGGCTAGTACTTCGTACACAAGCACAACTTCCAAGGCTAGTACTTCGTACACAAGCACAAATTCCAATATTTACGTATATTATGAAAAAAGAAACTACTCCAAAGCTATTCCTATGATCAGTCAGTTGATCTACTACTCCAAAGCTATTCCTATGATCAGTCAGTTGATCTTTCCAATAGTATGAATTTCCATTGAGTCACAAGATCAGGTGACAAAATAAATCAGTTCATACAGCATCCGTCTCCCTTTGACATAAAGTACTGAAAGCAACTAATTGTGAAATATGAAATTTTAATCCGGTTGTTAAATGTAAGTAAAAGATGGAAATTGCAAGTTAAATTGTAGCCTTACTAATGGAGCTAAGTCTATGACTCTATAATAGGATCTGAACTAAGCAAAGCAAAGCAGCAGCACTGGAACAATGGATACCACTCTATCGTCGATTTTGGACGTATGTCAAGGCTCTTAAAAGAAGGGATACGTGCAATTATATATCTCCGAAAATCTTAAGACAGCTTTAGGTTCTGAAAATGTAATCTTAAACAGAACATGAAACGATTCCACTTAAGTTATGAACTAACTCAACTAGTAGAACCGCTGGAGCACTGGAACTAAAGCAAAATACAGACAGGTATCATGTAAAGGTCTCTGGAACGCTTAGAATATCTTGCAATTAACACAAAATTAAATCCTTAAACCATCATTCTGCAATATTCTACTAGGGTTTGGCCAGATCTAAAGGTTGGTGACTGAAGGAAGACAAGCAGAACAAATTAAATTCTCTTGTTTCTGAATTTTAACATCTTTCATGAACCTGGGTTCTATGGCAAAGATCATAACGGAAGGATCCAAATTCCATAAAAGATGGCACACTAACTCCTAAGTAAGAAAAGATGCCAAAGCAACATTACCGATCTAACAAAAGGTTGTTGGAATAACCATCCAATAATAGGCATCTTCTGCAGAAATACAGCCAATGTCGGCCAGAAGCCACTGCACCGAAGAAATAATTAATAAGCCTCTAGCACTAGGGTGGAAAATAAACCAAAGGTTAGAGTAAAAGATCCATAAAGTATAAGCAGCACTGTACCTGAATAGCACAACAAATCCATAAGCCTCAACTATCATGCCTAAGATAGGCCATCCAATGATAACCAAGAAGAATCCAACACCAAAAGAAATCGTTCCCTGCAATTAACGTGAGAAAGTTAAAATGAAGAAACAACAAGGGGACTGTTGAAGCCTTAACCATGACCTCCACTCCCTGACGGGGGAAAACAGATCATAGCAATAAAATATGCCTTGAAATTAGAACGCTTCATAAAGAATTGGGCAGAAGACTTGAGACCAATGGTTAATGTCACGCCTGAGAAGAAAAGGATCTGTTTGAGTAGAACAAAATAACATTAGGAAGATTAGGGTTAAATAAACAATTATTAGCTGAAAGACAACCTGCCACTAGATCATACTTACATTTCCCATTGCAAGTAGACCTTTATCAAAGAAGAAAATGATCCCAAGAAATGAAAAGAATACTCCAAACCCTGTCAAACCGAGTCCTATTTCTGTTTGATAGAACCAAAATAAGATCAGATCATGCTCAACCGCTTAGAAATTTCGTTTACAAATGATGATCTTAAAAGCCAAACATCAATTCTTATAGCATAGTTAACACTGAAAAAACACTTGGCAATGAGAAATCAAAGGAACACGAGAGAATCATTTGAGCTGAGAATTTGTCCGCAAAAACTCACAGTGAGAAATTCCAAAATGAGAAGGATCACACATTCACATATTCAGCCGAATTTAGAAACGCATAACCATGCTTAGCTAATTCCAACCACTACACAATCAGAATAAAAAAGTGTAAATGTAACCAGCAACAAGAAGAGCAGCCAAATATGGATTGAACTTACTTTTACGATCGTTCATCTCGAAGGACATCATCTTCGCCAATTCAGATTCAATCAAAAATAAGCTAGATTTGTCAACAAAATCTCAACCGAAACCCTACACCGCTGCGAATTGAAAAAAAAAAAAACAAAAAAAAAAACAATTACAATCCAATACTCACACCAAAATAAATTAGAAAATAAATAAATCACAAACACATATATCCCAGAACTTCAGCTGAAAATTGAGATTCCTCCTTCTTCAGATAAACTTATTTTAAAAATAAATAAATACAAAGTTTAAACAAAAAAATGGCAGTAATCGCCATAGATCCACTTAACCACCTCGATTCCGATCCCCTAACATAAGCAATAAAATCATGTATAGTTATATATACATGCGTATTCAGCAAAATGTTGAGAAAATTAACCTATAAATATGCGCAACGAGCTACGACTGCGACTTCGAAGAGAAGCAAACAAATGGTATTTGCGCGATGACGTAAAATGAATGGGAATGAAATGAAACTACTGTGAACGCGGATGAGTTGACTCAGACACGGCTCGTTCCGAGTTATTCACTTATTGGGCCTTGGTTATGGGCTTATCTTATTGGGCTTTTCATTTATTTTCAGAATTTTAAGGCCATAGAGAAATAGCTAATATTTAGTAAGCGTATTAACATATTTTTTAAATGCCAATGATGTCTGGCTCAAATGACAAGGTTGATGCAACCAAAGACTTTTCTTAGCTGGTCTTGTTCTCATGCGGTGTAGTGTTTTAATTGTAATGATATAGACCACATGTAATTTCATAAATAAAAATAAAAATAAAAATAAAAATAAGAGGCTATGAAGATTAAAAAAAATGTGGATGTGTATTGAATTAACCACAATACTAAATTTTTGAAAGTTTAGCAAGATATATTATATTTTATTTTCAATTTTATCATAAACTATTGACTTTGACCAATTGATAACCTATTTCAGAAAATTATACAAACTTGTTCCAAATAAATTTTCCGATACTTGAAAACCTAGTAGGATCGTTGCGAATTTAACGTAATTTGGGCGTAGCCATGCAGAGTTCACGATTAGTAGGTACAACTTTGGTTGTAGATCCCAAACTTAAATTTGGAACTAAACAATTTTTGTAAGTGGAGATATTTGCGCACATCCACATGTGTGATGGTTGTACATATTAAGAAAAACAAATAGCAACATGTTATTGACTTTTAGGGTCATGTTGAACTGTCACTACTTTCGGTCTAGCTAGGGAAACTCGCATGCCTCTAAATCAAACTATGCATCTGTTTTTTATAAGTAATGAGACAAACAATATCTTTAAAATGTTTCATTAAAAGTCAAAAGCATGTCTGAAGAGGCAAAAGTCAACACATTTCTAGCTGGAAAAGATTTATGGGAACTTGGTTTTTGAGTGAATGTGGGTATTTATGGTCACTTCCATCCTAATTATATAATTGATTGGAAAAGAAATATAAAAAACAAGTCTATATAATTGGGACGGAGAGAGCATCTAGAAGATTTTGTTGTTATTTACGATAACGAAAATGGGAAATGATTAGAGTCGGTATTAATTAGTGAAACTATTAATTTTTTTATTTTTTTGAAAATATTAGTGAAACCATTAAGGATTGTTAGTTGTTGAAAATAAATATAAATGGACCTATCAACTTAGATATTCTGTTCAAAATTGTCATCCTAATCGAATTAAGAGAAAGTTGGAGCTAAGGGTACGTTTAACAAGTATTGATCCCTTTCCTTTTATTGTCGGGAAAATTAGGTTTGCGTTTCAATTTTTATTTAGATTTTGACCTAATTCAAAGATATAGTTCGTTAATTAAATATAATGTCGGGCTTTGAATAAATAAAGATAATGAATTTGGTTTGAAATACTATGTTGAATTTAGGAGTTTGTCATATTTCAAAGTCATCCCTTTTTGTATTACATTTTAATATGAAAATTTAGTAGGATGGTCAAAATTCGAGATACGTAAATAGCTTGATAATATTTTTGATGCTTGACCGAGCAAAGTATTGATTTATTATTCCTACTATCTAAGTATTTTGTATTGAAAGAAAAATAAATGATGGTGGTGATAATTATAATAGGTATATTAGGGTAGTTTAGGGGCTAATCGGCTAATCCTATGTAATATAAAAGATGATGACATGGGCAAAAAAGGTCAATTAGTGGGCCTATAGATGATGTGTAATATTCCACCTTACCGTGTATTAGACTCCTTTTGGTGCCAAAATATAAACCATTTAATTTATATAAATATATATAATTAATTCTATCTTCAAATGTAGATGCTACCGACTATTAAATTATTCTTGTATATATCCAATAACTTATAGTATTGATATACCTATAAGGTAGTCATTTGATGTATTCTATTTTAATTTTTTACACTACAAGAATCCACCAAATAGGTCGTCACTATATTATGTTTGAGAGAGAGAGAGAGAGAGAGAGAGAGAGAGAATTTTCACAACACGTCAATAGTGTGGATATCCTTGCACAAACTTGATCAAAACCTTTTTGCACCTTCTCATTTGTTTGTATTGGTCAAATTAAGCACAGAATGAGTCAAAAGAGACGAAAAGTCTATCTCTAAATATTAATATATAAGGAATAAGGTAAGGGGCAATTGATGGGTGGGAATCAACATGGGACATTTTGCTTTTACAAGCTACGAATATTGATCCGACAGTCCATTTTTAACCTTAATAGGGTTTTAGATTTTTAAAGGTCCATTTGGATAATTATATTAATCTACATATACTTTATGTAAACATTTGATAATTTAATGAATCTTACAAAATTATCATGTTAGCTTTCAAGATTATCCGATGACACCAATTTCTCTTTCCAAAAATGAAAAAATCTACTGAGGCATTTTAGTAATGTAAAAACACAACTAATTTTTATAAAAAAATATTAATTATACTGAATCTTAAAATTGTTCCTATATTAAAATATGCAAAATAATATATTATAACATTTTAAAAAATATAAATATAGCACAAAACATAATTTTCGATGATCCAACTCATCTTTTCTTGGCTGAAAATTTTGTGACGGACTATATTCATAACTATTGTTACATTTCAACCCAAAAATGGGGCTATGAAATATAATTACTTTGAAAAAATGACTAAAATAATAGCTTCCTTATTGAGGAAAGAATAGGTTGAATTATATGATTACAAAATTGAGACACGAAAAAGAAGTGTAGAGTGTAAAGTGGGAGGAAATCTACAATGGTCAAACAAGGAAGATTCTTGGGCAGGCTGACTAGAGTTGTACCTCAGGGTACGACGTCGCAGGCAGAACACTCCGTCGGTGCAGTGAGTGCGGCAACGTTATCTTGTGGAAAATGGAAAGCGCGTTGCGTTTTCTAACCTAACCTTTAGCCTTGTGTTTAATGCACCTCGTGCTCTCCAGCTCTACACCTGTAATTGAAGTGTCACATAATTTGTATTATTAAATTGCCCAAAACAAAGGCATCGTAAAGATATTGTCCCTCTCATAGATTTTTCATTTAATTTAAAAGGTTTTCTGCGGTGGCACTTATATGCACATATGTCACCTACTAATTAAATCAACAAACCTTATATTAAAATATGACATAATCATTTTTTGTGGCTGCCAGCTTTATAAAACCCTAAACAAACTACATTTTAGTAATATTTTACTAAATTATATATTATTGTTCAAAACTATGGATGACATGACACTCCCAACAGATACTAAGAACCCAAGAATCAATTAAATGATGGAAATTTTGAAATTCCCATTTTTCCCAACTCATATATGATTATATAGATTTGAGGGAGGGTTCAAATCATATTTTTTGAATATTTTTGTGGGAATAAAAGTTTACTTTCAATCATTAAATCGTGATTACACTATAGAATTCTACATAGTGTAAAAATTCTATTTTTTTCAATACGATTAATTTCACTTTGCAAATTATTTTCCCACATTTTTTAAAGAATTATTGCGGCATAATTATTTATTAAATTTAATTTTCCCAAAAGCAATCACATCTCAGTGCAGCAAAATCTATAATTGAAATCCGCAAATCACATGTAATTAATTGAAATCCACAACAATCACATGTAACTTGAATCCAAGATGGGATTTAATTAATACTATGCCCATAATATCACTAAATTAATACTTTTTAAATTTTAATTTCTGCAGAGAATTATGGTTTTTGTATGAACACATTGTCACATACAACTGTGTTCGGATCTCCGATGGGGCGTACGACGCGCCGTACAGGTCTCTTCAGCCACTAATAATTCTCCACGTGTCGCCACCGCATTCATCCATGCTTTGTATTTTCTTAAATATTAATTAATTTATTTTTGAGAGAGGCAAAGGACAACTCTATCTTGCATATATTCACGTTGGACTTTGGAGATTCATCATAAATGTCACTCCACTCTTTTCACTTTAATTTGCGGCTTTAGATATTTTTTTTAATAGGCTAAATGATCAAATATCTTAAATTATCCCCCCCCCCTCCTTTATTTAATTATATATCATAACTTATTCACTTTGACCAATCACTATATCCCAAATTGTAGAAAATTATGCAAATATATCATAGACAAATTCTTTAGTATATGAAAGTTGACTACAATTGTTAGAAATTTTAGCTTATGTGTTATTTTTACATAGTATTTCGATATCAAGCCACGATAAATTCGCGACCATCCTACATAGCTTTTGGATATTGAAAAATCCGATCGTGATAGATTTACATAGTTTTTTTGTGTTTTTGATATAATTACTTAAAATTGATAGTTTTCAAATAATTGATTATTCTATGGAAATTATATAAGCAATATTATTTCTAATACCCTCTCTTCTTGGTTTATTTTTCCACTATTTTAATTAGAGATTAAATTTTGAAAGTAAATTCCTCATCAATGAGGAATAAATAATAGTATACCAAGTTCGAATGCTACTAACACGATCGCCGTTCGTATAATCTTGGAAGCAAAATAATGCAATGGGTAAGTAGCGAAGGGTAACCGAAAAAAATATATTAAGTGACACCTTGGACTTGTATATAAATATTGGGTGCACTTTGTTTTTATTACCTCAGCAAACCCCTTTATATATGGGATTATCTGCTTTTGGTCAACTTGTGGGCCATTCTTGACAAATGCATGGAAGTTTCAATTGGTCTCGTGATATACGTACATAATTTGTACTCACATATATATGGTTGGAATGTCTTAAAAATTACATTTTTGTAAGAATCTGAAAATATTGCATTAAATGTATAAAGTTATTATAATCATAATGAAATTAACCGTATTGAAAAAAATAGAATTTTCATACTATATAAGATTCAAACTCACATACTGCATTTATTCAGCAAAGTAACGAGTCTACCATAGATTATCGCGATCTAATAACTGGAAATAATCTTTTATTCTTACAATATTCAGAAAATATGATTTGAACCCTCTCTCATATCTATGTAATCATATATGAATATGAGTGTGTATTTGGATTATATCAAGTAGAAAATTTGGTTATTTTTGTTATAATTTAAAAGTAATTTATATTGCTCGAAAATTATGAATCCATGAAGCCGTCATTTGTACTAGCTACAATATTCAAAAAATGTGTAGCATTGCCACATAAGGCTTTTGTTATTGTCAAGGTCTATTGATTTATGTATAATCAATATATGTGATAAAAAAATAATTTACAAAATTAAAAATCTTGTTCATAAGCGTAAACGTAAATATGTCATATGTGCCGACGCACATATAAATATAAAATTGCACTTTCTTGATTGGACATGAAAAAACATTTTTTTTATAATTATTGGATTAAACAAAATGTTGAACAACTTAGAAACATTTACACCAAACCTAATCTATAGAAGTACATCACTATCAGACTAAGTCAATGCTATTGGTGCCCAAATTTCACTCTAAAAACTATTAATTATGTTTGTTTGAGAGATTCTTGCAAGTTAAGTTATGGTATTTATTTTATTTGAAGACTAAGAAAAAATG
>JAYDZE010400245.1:0-16917 GCA_034509125.1 Monilaria moniliformis | reverse complement strand
TATGTATTTTTTAAAAATAAAAACTTTTAAAGAATTAAAAAAAATGGTCGTCTTATGTGCTCACGTGACTACACATAAAATATGGTAAATATTACCTAAAATCTTAAATTATGCTCACTTTATTAAAAATATTCCGAACTATTAGAAATATTTAGCTAAACCATAAATTATTGATTTTGAATATCTTGCGTCCATTTTTCCGCCCCCGAAATATAGGCGTAGCGTACCAGATGCAATTGTATAATTTATATTTATATTTTTTAAATATCATGACACCAACATGACGTCGTTTTGTGTGCTCAATACTTAAAAAAATGGCCAGTTAAGTCGAGATTCCAGGACCTAAAAAAAGACGCAAGATATTTTTGATACAAAATCAATAGTTTAGTATTTATTTAAATATATCTTATAATTTGAAATACTTTTAATAAAATGAATATAATTTGGGGTTTAAAATGATATTTACGTACACTATGGAAGTAGAAATAGTGAGTGCGTATCATAATTGATTGACAAGGACATTCATCTATTTGCATATATATATATAAATTTATAGAATGATATCATATAAAAATGAATGTGGTATGGTGTACAAATATATTTATACCCGCTCCCATTCTTCCTTTTAATTTTTTGCGATTTCCTGAAATAATTTGTTGTATTTTCTGAAATGATTATTGCTTGATCGAGTTGAAGATTCGCTTTCGAAAAGAATTGACAATACTACTCAATTAATGGGGTGAAATCGTCAATCACAATTTTGGGTTTTGACATTCACATACTATTTTTGGTAAGGAAAATTATTATATTAAAATTGATAGTTTTTTATTCAAAACCACCTTCTTTTATGTTTCGATTTCAAGTTATGTTCATCCACCGTCTCACATTTTAAATTTACTGCAATTTTATTTTTCGATTGTTACAATTACATTTAAAATTTTAGTTACAATATCAATAATTCAATTACAATTTCAGTTGCAATTCCACATTTTTCCAATTCATCATCTTTTTATTATTCTATAGTTTAATGTATTTATTTAAATTATAATATCTGCAAAATAAAAATAAATAATTAATGGATAAAAAATTACTTGATTAAAAATTCTAAAATTATTATAATTAAATACCAAATGAAAATAAATGATTAAAAATAAAAAATTGCTTGATTAAAATTCCTAAAATTATATTAATTAATTACCAAAAATTACATTAATTAAATATAAAAAATTACATGATTATATTTCTTTAAATTATATAATTAAAGAAAAAAATAAAACATATTGGAAAAAAAGGAAACAACAAAAAGAAGGGAACACAGATTAAAAGAAAAAGAAAAAGAAAAAAATTGAAGTGTGACGGGAGTCGGATTTGAACCCGCGCCATTTAGATAAAGTGGAGAGTGTTGTACCACTAAACTATTTCGACTTACACTTTTTTACGCAAAAAATAATTAAAAAAACCATTTGCGGCCACGGGGCATTCGCGGCCTCTGTCGCAGCCACTCCGCCCCTCCACACCCCCTGAATGCGGTTGCGCTGCTAATGCTGGACTTGTAATTGTTTGAAAATGAATTCTAACAGGTGTTGTGTCACTATTCCTAAAATGTGTGTGTTGTAGATATTAAACAAAGTGAATGACGTAAATAAGAAGCCCATGAAAATTGAAGGCCCACTAAAGAACCCAAACCCAACATTTGAATTATAATGGACCCTCCATTTATTTGGTGTCCAAACATATGCAAATGGCTTTGTCGAAATCGTAATAATGGCATTAGTTTCCCCATCCCATCAAAATCCAACAACTTGCATTTTCCTACCAACTAAACATTTTAACAGCAATCTAAATGTGATTGGCTGTCATCCTAAATGTAACAACCAATATACAATATACGTTATTGGATTATTGTTAGTATATTTAGGCATACACCATAAATGACTATAACTATACAATAACGAACAAGTTTATACCTGCTGCCTAGTTTTCCAAATTTACACACAACTGTCTAAAGAATTAAAGCATTTGCATATTTAAAATGATTAAATAAGTTAGAGTATGATTCAATTATTTGTATTATTTAGTGTTTTGTTTGAATTTATTAATTATTATGTAGGATAAATGGCAAGATTGTGATTGAAAGAATTTTTTTTTAGAAAAAATAGAATATTTTACACCTTCTGGTAAGCATTTTTAAGTCCTAGTACCTCTACACATACAGAAGCCCGTTTAAGTAGAATATAGACCTGACATATGAGGAGAGATTCAAATGAAGGCATTTCTTGTCATGACAATGTGAGAATTATTTTTAATCTTTCGATCTTGAAGATCTACAATAGATACTTGTTTTTTATGGATGAATGCAGTTTATGGGTTTCGAACTACAGAGATAGAGATATTTTTGATTTTTTTAATGCAATTAAATTAATGGCGAATGCAACAACTTTATATGTTTAATGCAATGTTCTATCGCACATAATAAGAGATGTTTTTATTTTAACCAACCATAAAAATTGAATAATATAAAAACTCATTTAAAAATAAAAGCAACAAGTCTTTTTCAACCTGTAGATCATAAAATCTACAATAAATTTATTACTTTTTGAATGAATTTTTGATTATAAATTTAAATTTAATAAAATCGAAAATTCCATTTTTTTAAACTCTATGTAGTGACCTGAGGCTACAAGTTCCTTAGTTGAATATATATTTGAGGGCCTCAATTTCCTAGGGACCAGAGACGACCTTCTGAATTGCCTCATCCACAAGCCGGCCATGCATATAGACAAACAAATGATTCATAACATACTTTTTAATTATCTCATTAAAACCCACCCAAACATATAAATAAAAAGATTTGGGATTCGTCCTCTTTATTGGAAAATAGTAAAAAACATATATGTTCATTGTTTTCCCTCGTAGACTTCAAATTTCCTCCAACATTGAAATATGAAGTTCAAACTTGCGCTGATAATACTCGCACACAGCTCTGCATCATCCAAATTCGCCGACCAACTACTCTAACGTTCGGTGTCTATTACAAAGTTTTCAATGACATCTTTGAAGTAATGCATATATTGCTGAGTTTGGTCGTCGAAGACAGCCAGAATAATTCGATGGTATGATAGGATTGTTGTCAACAATTATAGGTATCAATTTTGTAATTTTTGCATATGGTTGATGCACAATTGTGAAAAAGTTCAAATATTAAGATATAGTAATATATTATTTTCTCCAAACAATTACGTTGACTCATCAAGAAAACAACATACCACCTCTCAAAATGTATTATCCTAAAATTCTTGAATTGAAGAGACTGAACTTTCAACTTTCAACACAAAGTTTCCCTTTCAAAGGGTTATCTTTGTGACATTCTCGATGAGAAAAAATAAAATAAAAAATTGGAGGGAAAAAACCGCCTGATCCAAACATGGTTTCCTTAGTGAATTCAGCAAACAATTCGAAGATGCTAAAATGAATCCTAGACCACCTCACACAAGTGCCCACACATAAAATTGTTTGGTAGGGGTTATATATTCTAAATTTAAGTTTTGAAATTTCAAAACAATAATTTTCCTATGTTTCATTGAGATGATATGAACTTTTGCACAATAATTTACACAAAATACTGAAATTTAACAATGTTATATAAATTTAAAAAAAAGAAGAAATTTTTGAACTTGGCAGGGGCTTAAGCCCTCCTTGGTTCTACGTGTCTGCCACCTACCCCACATCACAATTGAGTAATTATGCTGAGAAATAATCTTGTCTACACTAAATTTTTTTGGTGTTGATTTGACGTCTAATGTTGAAAATGAAGGTGTTTGATAGTCTTGAGACCCGGCACACAAAATGTTGAAAGATAGAAGATACAAACGATAGACAGGCCATGATCATATGCAACATTGCAAGACAGAAAGACAGCAAACGCAGACAAAGACTCAACTCCAACTCATTACCAGTTCAAGATCAACACTACAAGCATATCAACTGCAAAAAGAATTCCCACCAAGACTAGCTGGGAAAGCTATAAATTTCAAGGACCTAACCAAGATTTAGGGCAACGCCTGGCCCCAGTCCTCATTTCTAAACTCCCTAGACACTCTTCTTCTTCTTCTTCCTCGCCCCGGACTAGCTAAATTATGATGAATTCTATAGCTCCTATCCCCTCCTCACCTTAATGTACAAAGAACTAAAGAACAAACAAATGACAAAACCTGCTTGACTAGCAGTCGAGAAGGGAAACCACCAACTGCTACGACCTTGATCATGTCTCTCCTCGTCTAGAGTGAAGTGTCGGGTGCAGTGGCTGCGTTTCTAGGCTCAACCTTGCATCTCATCTCGATGACCTTCTTGTGCGAGTTTGAATGCAAAGATGGGACGAAGGTTGGACTAGCAGCAGGGCGGTATTCAGGGAACAGCCTTCCAGACTTGTACCGCACGCCACAAGCATTGCACAGCGTCTTTGGGCCCATAGGCCCGGCCCTCCACTGCGGAGTCTTTGTTATCTCACAGTGCAAACATTTTCGAACTGGTTGGGCTTCTTGATGCATTGCTGTTGGAAGAGTTATCTTGATTTTCTTGCTCTTCTTCAGAGGCGACGACACAGCAAAGTTATCGGATTCTGAGGAAATCCCGTGAAGGGCAGAAGCAACACGGGGGTTCTCCACGCAAGAGGATGAAGGGGAGATGAGCTGAATTGCTGGTCTCGGGTTGAAAGTTGCTGGTCGAGGGCGCTTGCTACGTGCACGTTGGGGGCCACGATGGCAGGGGCTTAGAGGCATCGCCTTCCCCCCGGATGAGGAACTGCTGCTGCTGCTGCTGCTCTCCACTACTGAAACTGGACTCAAGCTTTGGAATTGGCTGCGAGGTGAGTCTTTGCTGACGCGCAGATTCTCTTTACCGACTGTCAGCCCCCCGCCTGAAAACGAATCCTCCACGAAGGTTGAAAGCCACTCCAATTGTACTATATCCTCATACTTGAACAACAAACAGTAAAATAATCAGATCAAAGCTGGACAAATGTTGTAAATGAAGGTTAAATAAATAGACAATCTAAAGAAGATTATTTGATTCATAGTAAATGAGACTTCTTGCTGATACAAAAAATTGGCCTACGTTACACCAAAAGTCACTATCCTCATAATTTAGAAGATACTCACCGGAACAGAGAGCTCAGCAGCAAGGTCGGAGGCAGAGCTGCCATGGCCGCCAGAGAAGAGGGTGTCGCAGCCCTGCAACGCCTCGTCCCACGTGGGGAAATCCTTGCAGTCACTGGAGCTAACTAAATTAGCATCACCACACTCACTGTCTGGGGGAAACTCAATCAAATCATCCATTTGGTCGAAGAAGTTTCCACAGTCGATTTCGTCTATCAACTCTGGCTCCATCACCTCTCTCTCTCTCTAGTCTCTACACCTATGCCAATAACTGCAACAAAAAAAACATGTTATAACAAGAACTTGGACTGTCTTCATAGATAAAAACAAAAACAGAGCAAATCCAAAACATTAAAGAATACAAGTTCAAAATTGCGGGACGGTAAGAATTCGAGAAGGGATTATCAGGAGATTGTGCTTGACAGCTTATACAGAGCTGGGACCAAAAGGCGCATGTTAGCATGAATAGGTGAAAAATCTTAGTTCAAGCATTTTTTGAATTCTTGCAAACAAGAACCTCCAAAACCTTATCATATTTTTTTTGCAATTTACACATAATCAGTCGCAAACAAAAGTAGATATGAACATATGACTTTTTTCAACAACTCAACCGACATAAAAATTTGCCATGCTTCAACACAAAAAAGTGGGAGTGATAGAGAAAATTGAAGGCCCAAGTGCAGAATAATGGAACCGACCTCACAAAAAATAGAAAATTGCAGAGAATTGTAGGAAAGAAATAATGAGTAATCGAAGCAACCAGAAGCAGAGGATTAATTTTTTAGCATTTCTTTTTATTTTAAAAGCAATTTTTAGTATTTCTCAAAAATGGAAAATTGCAGAAACCGAAGTAGGTATTCAGATCACATTTTTCAAGAAAAAGTAACTCAAATGTGAACATCTAGCATATCAATTTGGTTCTTGAAATACAATATATGCTGCAGCGAATTCAAAGCTTTCCCATTTCTTTTGATTTTTTCTTCACCAAGAAGGGAAAATACCATAAAATTCCTTTTAGAAACAAATTGCACGAGTAGAAAAACGTAACGAAACATATAAATGAAGAACACACACATAAAAGGAAGCTTCAAACAGCAAAGGAAAATGCAGAGGCAAACCTTAATACAAGAAATAGATACTGAGAGATTCTTCTTTAATTGCACAAGTCCCAAAGAAAACAAAATGTTTCTGCAGGAACAGCAGCAGCAAGTTCTACACTAGAACCAGTAACAATTCCTAGTTTAAACTGAGCTACAGCCTAACTATGTATGTATCTGTGCATGTATATATATATACATGTGTGTGTGTGTGTGTGTGTGTTTGTTTGTTTCTTGTATAACACTCGAGCTACGAGAGACAAAAGGGTTGTCGAGAAATAGGAGGGGTGCGTGAGAGTGAATATGAAGAGGAAGGAAGTGAAAGAGAGAAGGCTAAAAATAGTGAGAGAGAGAGAGAGAGAAAGAGGAGAAATGGTAGGTGAAATTCTTGTTTCAGTGCAAGCTGTCTTTGACACTCAGCCTTCACTGTCGTGAATCGTGATGTTTACGACTTGCTCGAGCACGGGTCCCACACCACTCCCACCGCTCTCCCCCTTCCCTCCCTCTCCCTCTCCCTCTCCCTCTCTCTATCTCATATGACGCGCAATCACATGTACAGTGCCATCGGAGGTGTAAATGTGTGGGCGTACACGGGTATGGTAACTCTACGCGGATAGGCTTATATTATTTATTCCTATTTTTCGATTTTTTAAATATTCCTGTCTTTTTTATTTTTTAATCTCATTAATTGTTCTTTTTTTTTTGAAGAAATTCATTAAACATTCATTAATTTGATCAATTTTGACAATGTTTGTTACAATATCGATCGTACATTTTGATTCCTATTTTGTTTCACCCCACATGCTAATTTAATTAATTTTGAGACGTGTTATTTGATTAAAAATTTATTTTTGCGATTTTTTTGCAATCATATATTATATGTTTTGATCTAATTTCCTTTTTAGCTTTTAGGAAGGTTTTAATTGAAGCAAACTTGAAATCTCTTTCTCTATAAATTGAATTTAATTTAATATCATGTCATGTTGAAGTACATATCTTATCTTTCTATCCCTACAATAAAAGCATGATTTATCATATTCCAATATGATATTAAATTTGAAAAAAGTATTATGTAAAAGAAAATAAAAATGCAATACTACAAAAATTGTGTGTATAAAAGAAAACATTGTGTATATTTGTAGCTCGTGATTTCTCTCTCACTTTTTTCTTTCACAGTGGGATTTTATTGCCTTTTTCTTTTGGTTTTCAGTCTGCCCTTTAATGGAACAGCCGGAATTTTTTAATGTTAAACTAATAAAAAAATAATTATTTCCTTATATATTTATAGAATTGTGTGACCTTTGGACGAATTGGCCTTTAATTGCGTAATATTTTGAAATTGCTGGAATAAAATCGTTGTAAAAGCGCGCGAAAGGGAATTTAAAGTGGATAATACTGTCTCAATTCCATAATTGCTTTCTATGATTAGTGTAATAGCAACTGATTGCATGACAGTTACTCATTATAATTACTATTACCATTCATTATTGTAATTATTATTATTTTATAACTATTCGGTGATGCCTAATTCAAATAGCAAAGATAAGGCACCCACAAACTCTCATTAGCACATACGTGGTGCGGAGTTGTTGTCCTGCCTTTTGTACGGTGTAGTACTGGTGTAATTGTTCCGCATGCATGTGCGGTGTAGTGGTTCTGTCCTTAGCACCTGGGTGCGGAGTTGTTGTCCTGCCTTTTGTGCGGTGTAGTGGTTTTGTCCTCATACAATATAATGCTTTAATTATAATGATATAGATTACATGTAATTTTTAAAAAAACTACCAACAACCATTATATTACGAGATTACTTTTTTTTAATAGCTTTTTTTAATTGAACTAGTTATAATACGTAAACCAGTAAATAACTAAACACCAACATAATTCGAATTAATCACACTTGTTATTGCAATTAATCACATTTGTCAATATACTAGTTAAAATTATACAACTGATTGTAATTCGAGTTTACTTAATTATTAGTGTATTTTGTGTATAAAGAAGTCAAATAATATCTTTGTGGAAAGGTCTAACAACAAAAAATTAAACCAGTTAAGTTTTTCTAATTTTGGCCAGTTTTTTGCAATTAATAATGTAGACATTTTATTGTCAGTCGACTAAAACTAAGGCCAGTTTATTATTTGGTAACAAAAAATAGTTTAATTATTTGACCACTATTTTAAGACTATTAATTAATACCTGATATAGAAAATATAGCGTAAGGAGTATTATAAGAAAAGACATTGATATATATAAACATGGGCAATTATGCATTTTAAAAATAAAATATTATCCAGTTACTGCTAAGAAATAGTTTTGATTTAAGTAGTAGCTCAAAAATATTACTATAATATACATGGCCAACAGATTAATTTAATTTTGAACTTAATAAAATTAATGACTGAATTTGATATCAGTGGTAAGTAATCCCAATTAATAGTAGTTTGATTTTTTACGAGAACATGTTCTGCCCATCACATGCCAGGTCTGAAGAAACGATGGATTTTGATTCCTAGATTTCACAGTTATAAGACATGAATTCACTAGATATTCTTGCAAGATCACTATTTATTTAATTAAGAATGTAATTTGACAACAATTATAACAGAATTATGTGAAAGATTATTCTTCTAACAATTAGAGAAAAACAATAACATAGTTTTGGGTAGAAAATAGAGAGAAAATCCAAAATTGTTGTTGAATTTTTTTTCTGTGCTTTAGGCGAGTTTATAATTAATACTAAAAATTATTCAACTAATTTGACTGGGTATTATGGTTGTTAGTAAAGTGAATTGGCAGCTGCAGCCTTTAACAATCTTTTTCCCAACTAATCTTAAGGTGCACTCTTGGAATCATTAATTTTTAACAAATACTATAATTCTTCTCATCAATTTAAACAAAAATCTTTCCGAGGCTAAACATACTATGACACTTTTCGGCTATTAATTATTGTTATGCTCTCATACTACATATCTAAAATCTAAAATAATAATAATAAAAAAAGATAATGGAACTATATATTGATACCATTATCTTATAAGACTAAAACTAAGATCGGATGTTCGGAAAAGAGAATATACATGAGTGTATTAGGTACAAAAAACCTATTAATTATTGAAAAGATAAATAGAGAATTTAAAGGACTTCAAGGGCATTAACAAGCCCCCCGGAAAATACCAGCCGGACTGGAGGGGAGGGGCGCGGCTGCGTTGCGGGATGGAGCACCGGGCCGAGATCCGTAGCTGGCACCGCTTGCTCAACCTGCGACGCGGATCCGCTGCCACGTGCGCGTGCTTCGCTGCTAGGCCCTTCGCTCAATAGCGTGCAGTGGGCGCGTGCACAAATTATGTAATTTTCGGTATTTCAATTATGTGATTTTCGAAATTTTAATTACTTAATTTACAGAACTTTAATTATTTTATTTTTGAAATTATAACCATTTATTATAATTTTAGAAAATAATTCAATTTAAATAAATATATGAAATTAGATATTAATCAAAAACCGGTGAATAAAATAAATAAATGGTGGGACCATTAATAGTAAAGGTCTCTCTATATTTTTGCGGCTGCATTATTAGTGTTTGTGGTAGATACTAATATGACACGTGAATAATAAAAGTCACACTGAAATTTTATAACTGCATTATGGATGGCTGAAAGAGGGCCTAATAAATTTATATAACTAGTTTTTTTTAGTTATCTGTTGTAGCTTACTTCGAATGCACTCTATGAATCACTTCCTTCTAAAAGACTTCACCATTTTACAAAAGTGATTTAGGCTAAAACCTTATTCAATATTTCAATTCTGCAGAGTTATCATGATTGAGTACTCCAATAATGCATACCATTTATGGAAACCCACATATAACTATTCATGGTTTTTTTTAAGGGATAACTAATCATGTTTTATTGCATTCTAATATCGTATTCTATAATTCTAGAATGTGATATTTCTTATAATTATTTAACATACAATAGTAAAGTAAAATAATTGTTTATATTAATCTTCCATTCTTTATTTCTTTCTTCGTCGATTAATTTCCTCATGTATTAAGAAAATTATAGACACTTTATTTTCGTGTGTTACTTTAAATTGGGATCTAATAATGTAAATGTCCCCACAAAACTACCCCACGAGACACCATAACAATGAAACCACCCCTCTTTTATTTGTGCCATAATTTAATATATTTATTTTGTCACACAATACTTAACTTCAAAGACAATGAAATTACATGTTGCAGTAGCTCAAATGTTCCTCAACAATAAGCTAATGATGATGAGCAAAAACTTCAATACTTATCTGAAACTTTTTAGCCAATAGTTTTATTACCATGTTGAAACAAAATATTTTTACTAGGCTTGGTATACATTAATTTGTAGTACACACACATAATTATACATTTTTTCGATACAACAAACAACTCAAACCACCAAAATAGTGAGCACAAGTGCAGACCAAGACAATAATATACAAAACTACCATCAAAGGTTCATCAAGCAATAGAAAAGGCAGAACCATAAAAACAGTAACAACAAGGCAATCGAGGTACACCCTTGATCATAACAAAGCCAATAACGAAACTAATAAATAACAGCACTCCTAAAACTACATGAGAAAAGGAAAAGAACCCTCAGTCTGACACATAAGTATATACATATATATAATGGATATGTGTAGGGATGTCAATTTAGCCCGAAACCCGTGGGTTGATCCGATTAACCCGACAATCTGACAGGATTAGGGTTGAAAAATCACAACCCAAAAAAAATCCCAACCCGAATGACCCTAAACCAAATAGCCCGCAACCCGATAGGGTTGGCCCGAAGATAACTCGAACCCATAGGGTCAACCCGAAAATTAGCGGGTTCTCGTTATTTAGTTTTGAAACTTAATTAATTTATTAATTTTCCAACTTTTGAAAGTTAGTATAATAAGATTTTTTCAAATGTATGTGAAAAAATGTATTTTGATTCAATATTCGAAAGTTATGTTCATCATTTCACTTTTTTATATTTTACTATAACATTTAATATAAAATGTTTAGATTTAAAAATTAAAAAAAATGATAATCTATTAAGAAAAATGTATTTTCTTACTTCTCTAAATGCTATATATTAGTTTTGAGTTGAAATGACATTCATTTATTGATATATTTCTTTGTTACAAATATACAATTATCAAAATTAATATATTAATTAAAAAAATTCATATTTTTTTTGAACCCGATTGGCCCGACGGGTTAGCCCGAAACCCGAAGGGTTATGGTTGTAAATTTCTGACCCGACAAAATTTGCAACCCGAATAGCCCGACAACACGAGCGAGTTGGCCCGATTGACATCCATACTCTCCTACCTGTTATTTAATTAGTTTATTATACTTATTTGAGGGTTTTCCATTTAATTTTCAAAATCTTAAACTATTGAGATATTCACAAGCACGTGGTTGGTTATTTATTTCCAATGGAATACCCACGGTTACTTCAAATTTAAATCACAATCTTTGGCCAAACTTTAACACAATCTTAAACAATTTAATATTGACTTAGTCTAAAGCACCCGCCAGGGCGCCACTATATTGCTATAGTTCAATGCACATATTTTGTTGATGAAATGTGAAGCTGATCCCAATCTGCACATGAAAAAAAAAAAAATGTAATTATCTTCTTCTGGTTCAATCAGATTCTTTTCACAGCACATCCGGAAACTGCTTCATGTATGGACCTAAAGCCTGGAAACTAACAAGTTCCTGAGCTCTCTGCGGAGTATTTTTCCGGCCGCTGACCGTGGTATAGACGAGCAAAAGTAGACCTTTCTCACTTTCTTATAAGGTGCAACCTGCAGCAAACTATGCTAAATTTAGAGAGACAGCAAAAGCTATAACATTATCAGTTAGAAAATGTTTGGTTTGATCTGATCAAAGCAGCAGGAATGGTGACCTGCTTCGCCACGTAGTTCATTACAGCTGCTTCAGAGAGAAAACTCCCTTCTCTGGGAGCAACAAATGCCACAGGGATCTCTCCAGCTTCTTCATCCCTGCTACTGCTTCGTACGAAGGGTCAAGATGTTTCAGTCAAAATTTGTTAGCTAGCAGAAATTAAGGAGCTACTTCAAAACAATATATGCATGCAAAAGGAAGAAAAGAGACTTCTGCAATCTGATTCGTTATCATTCACACAAACCACCAAATTTGCTCTATGCACAAATCTATAAAGCAACACATAGACTACTATAAGGAAAAACAAAAGCTAGTGAGAGAAGATGAGAGATAAAAAGGGATCAGTTCAAAAGAAAAGCTTCCCTCCACATTAGCATTTACTCGGATGAGACCTCTTTTGTTTTTGTGAAGAGTAGACAGATTCATGGCTAGTTTTTGGTAAAATAGGAATCAGATCTGTCTTAGAGCAGTTGAGATAACTATTGCATTTGTCTGAGAATTTGATGGATAGGCAATTAAGATCTACAATGCGAAGAAATTACAGAAAGGATAATAGTGGCGAAAAATCTTCACTGAACAACACTAATCTAAGTGAGATCTATTTAAATCATCTGAACTCGTGAGTTTTGGTTTCAGAAGATAAGATGAACTAGCGATGATCCCTCAAATAAAAGAATCAAATACTTTTAGAATAACAGCATCTATTGATACGCAAACTTCCTCATGTTTCAAAAGCAAGAATTAGTAGGGAAACCGACCTAAAGAAAAGCAGATCTGCATAATAATATGATGTGTGTGTGTGTGTGATACTCCACATATATGAATTTATTCTGATCCGAATGAGATTAGAATCCCAAAACTGATTCTCATCAACCAAGACACAATCCTCATAAAATCATCAAATGTAAATATAAAATCAGTAGGGAGCACACCATATTAGGTAGATTCATCACTACGAGATTCATCTCAAACTTTAATGTAATATAGATATCAATCAATGATCAGAATACCATTCAACAACTTGCCCTCACCCTGTAACAGCCGCATCAAGTACTTCCGGGTGTGACATCAGAACTGCCTCTAAATCAGCTGGAGCAATCTGAATATAACAGAGTGGACCACACTAGAATCAATAACTACAGTGCAGTAACTTTGTATCAAAGTTATATATAAAGAAACTTTATAATCTGCTTTTCACTAGGAAAGTTCATGAAAATAGGTAACTCAAGTTGATTAAATGGCATAAGTGGAGGCAAACCTGGAAGCCTTTGTACTTGATGACCTCTTTCAAGCGGTCAATCACATACAAGTATCCTTCTTGATCAAAATAAACAATGTCCCCAGTATGTAGCCAACCATCTTTGTCAAGTGCAACCATGGTTGCATCAATGTTATTCAAGTACCCTGTAGCAAAAAGATCAGAACATCAACATCTACATAACTTCTTTGAGTTTATAATAATAATGCCTAAAAGGAGACAACAAATACCCTTCATGTTTCCAGGTGAGCGCAACCAAAGCTCACCAACGGATCCTGGAGGTAAGTGAGCACCCGTGACCCAGTCTACCACTTTAGCTTGAACATTAGGCGATAGAAGTCCTACAGACGAATATCTACGAGCTCCAATGGTATTGTAGCCACGAGTTGCCAAAGCAGTTGATTCTGTCATACCATAACCCTGAACAAAAATTCATTGTCATTCTGTATATTAATGTTTGAACGAACAACTTACAGTAAATGCAGGTTTTAGCCAATAAAAATCACCAAAAAGCGAGTAGCTGTAAACTAAGAAAGGCAAAGCCATCTGCATAAAACTAAAGGAAATACCTGAATGAAATCAACATGGGGGAATGTCTCAACCAGTTCAGTTATGCTTTCCTCGCTCAACGGAGCTGCCCCGCAACAAACCTGCTTCAAGCTCCGAAAACTACTACCACCACCTCTCTTAGCTCTCTTTGTCAATGCTACTAGTATAGGTGGAACAGAATGAAGGTGAGTGACACCATATCTCTCAATAGCTCTCCCCATTTCATCAGCATCAAATCTTTTCATAGTGACAATAGTACCCCCCAACGACAACAATCCCAAAACAAATAGAGACAGTCCATACACATGGAACATTGGGACAACAGCCAAGTAGACATTCTCTGAACTGGGATAATCATAAAGAGAAGCTTCAAATCTCACAAAAAGTTCAATCATGGCTATGAAGTTCCCATGAGTCAACATAACTCCTTTAGACCTACCAGTAGTGCCCGATGAGTACAAAATCGCAGCAGTTTCCTGCTGCATAATTCTAGGCCTTGGTGCCATTGCAGGATCACTAGAAATCAGCTTATGAAAAACAGAATCATCACTAGACAGAGAGTTGATGTCTAAAGCTTCTGGCACCCCGACTACACGGCAACCCGTCAATGCATTAACTAACTCATCAACCTTACCGATGGCAGCAAATGCTAAGGTTGGATTACAATCAAGAACCTGTTTCTTTATCTCCAACAAATTACTTAAAGGATTCATGGGGGTCACAATTACACCAAGACTCAAAGCACCCAAGAAAACTATAGGGAAGCAAACAGAATTGGGCAGCAAAATCAAGATTATATCACCTTGCTTCACACCCAAATGGTGAAGGCCAGCAGCCATGGATTTCACCAAAGGTGAGACCTTGGAGTATGGAACCGAAAGTCCAGATGCCGAATCAACGAGTGCATGTAGCCCATTATGTTCATGTGAGAAAATGAATGAAACAACATCAAGAAGAGGCTCAGAAGGCAGGTTGATAGACGGGTATTTGCTGGAATATGTTCCTGTTTGAGGAGAATACCAAGAAGGAGAAGGATTGGAGTCTGTCAACTTTCTTGATTTTGATGTTTCATTAATCCCATCATGTTCTTTTTCTTCTGTGCTCTGCAACTCGACGTGGGCTTTCGACAATGCAGCCATTGAGAGAGAGAGAGAGAGAGAGAGAGAGAGAGTATCAAAGCCCAAAATACTTAAATTCAGACAACCATATTTTTGTTCTCGGCCTATTTATAGTACCGCTCGAGGGAATCTGCGGAAAGCAGCACTAGATAAGTTCGATATAAACTCAAATATAATCCCACATGACGTGTGATTCGTCTCTCCTCAAAACGCAAAGACAATATTTTTATCACTCAAACTTTTGTGTCCTGAAATTCGCGAGTCACAGCCGATTCGGATTAAAACCAGAATATGTTGGAAATTAGTCAGGAATAAGCATGTGAATATTTGTGGCTGAAAGTGAAGAAAGTACAAGCATATTGTTGATTGATGGAAACTTTAAGGGCTGCTAATGCTAAGCCGGAGATAGACAAGGGAATAGACTAGGGAAGAAATATAGAGTGCTTGATTCCAAAAACCTAACAAATACTGTCCAATTTTTTTGATAAATAAATAGACATTTGCCTATCTCTTGCGGGCTATCGGTGGTGCTGCTGCTATTTCAGTTGCCAATTCTCGTTAAATTGAGAATCGAATTGGAACCGATAATTATCAGTTAATTGATAATTGATAATTAAATATTGATTTGGTCCTTTATTTCAATTTTATTGACCGATGGACTATCAGTTATAATCTACAATTGAACGGCTAAACCGAAAAAACGGAAAAGAACCGATTTCTCTTAATTAATAAATTATTATTTTATTATTTTCTAATTCTGATTTCTATTTTCTAAATCATCAAATCAATTACTCAATTTCATTCTTCAATTCTTCCTGCGAGCTGCGACGAACGAGCACTGCCTCCGACATAGCCCTACATCTCCAGCGTCGCTACCCTTCAACTTCTAACATCGCCACCCTCCTCCAGTGTCACACCTGCAGTGACCAGCACCGCCCGCTCCAGCGCCGCCGTCCTCCTCCATAGCAACTCCAATGCCGCCCTTTTACTGGAATTCTGTTTTGGTTTGTGAAAATTTTGAAATTAGAAATTTACTAATAAGATAACAACGACAATGTGAAGTTTGAGGCAATTTTTGGTCGTTTTCTAACAAGATTCATTCAATTGTTGTTTGCTCATTTTCCGCAATATATTTTGACGTATTACTTGACAAATTTTGTTGTGTAATGAAGACGAATTTTGTCGAAGCTGCGACAGTAGTCGTTTTTCGCTTTTTATGGCAAAATGTGTCCTTATTAGTTATTACTCAACCATTATTCTCAAATAATACATCGAAATCTTTGTCTGGATATGACCAACAAAGCTTAGGTATCAAATGAATGAATTTTGTTATAAAACAATCGAAAATTAACTGCGAACTTAACACTTTTGTTGTTATGAACAATAATTAAACAACTTCTCAAAAATTAAACGATAAACTATAATTAATCTATTAGTTTTTCAACAATTTTGCGACTGGAGCACTTAAAATGTTGATTTCCAAATTTGATAATAATTCAAAAATATGTTTCCGCATCCCGATTCTTTTACCCGACTATTAATACAAACTCATTTGAATTTTATCCATGGATTAATTTAATTCACCTTAACATGCGATAAAATTCTCATAAAATAATAGTATAATCTAGATTAATAACAATATTATTATTTTTTACTATCATGGTTCAATGCTTTTAGCTTTTACGATAAAATGATATATATATATATATATATATATATATATAGAGGAGTGATCATATCCGAACCAATTCTTAATGCAGAACTAAGAACTAATCTAGATCATCCATTTGTAAGGATTAACGGT
>JAYDZE010400134.1:0-16919 GCA_034509125.1 Monilaria moniliformis | reverse complement strand
TCGTCATTGTATGATGACCGACGTGAATCTTAAATCCAATCCTTCCATTATTTGATCCAATGGTTAAGATGTAGTCTGAGTTATGCATTGGGTCCTAGTTTCACACTAATGCACCCTTATATATATATATATATATATACTCTTAAATATGTTTCTCAATCAAAATTTAATTATATAGGATCAAGGGTTGTAGATCATGAAGCAGAATCAGGTGCTCGGTTAGATTACCTATCTTAATCAGGTGTGTATAAATCTCGCTTTTAACTTTATAGGTGTATAATACTAGCTTCTGATTTTGTGTATTATATGAATTCTTGTGATATATTTGAATTACGTGAATAATTGCGTTATATGGATATGTGTCGATGCAATTGATATGATTGATAATATATTGAGTATATGATAGGAATAGATATGTGATCTATCCATGATGTTTTAAATTATTATATGCTCGATTTTGAATTTATGTGATTCATGGAATTAAAAGGAATCTGTGACGGTCTTGTCCTGGATCTGGTATTAATGGCAATGGGACCTTCGGGTTATGTACAATGGCAATGGGACATTCGGGTCATATATGTTATATTATACAATGGATACAACGGAAATCTTGGGCAGATGTCAGGCTTGATTTGTCACAGAATAATAAAATGGATTTAGAGACATATGCATATGTATATGAAATTGTTTCTTATATTTATTTCTTCTTATTATATGTATTGATTAAAGAATATGTACTGAGTTGTGGCTCATATAAACCACTAAATTTTTCAGGAATAGATTAGAAGTGATATTTTGGTTGACGCATGTTCGACGAACTCCACGCATTATCAGGTTCGGCGGCTGACGCATTTTGGAAACCTTCTCCTTCTCATCATTTTTGCATGTAGATAAATGTATAGCATATGAATGGTGAGAGGGTCCCACTATGATCTAGAAAAATTGCATATGTACCTGATAAATGTTGGCTTTTGATGTTATGTGATATGAGTGTTTTTGGTAAAAAAAAATGCGTACTTTCTTTTAATTGTATTTGTTTATTATAATAGCATACGTCAGAGGGTTTTGGGTGTTACAAAAATTGTTGTTGCGTAACCATTGCATAATCAATAATCAATTCAATTTGACCTGACTGTACAGCCTCACTGGACATATATTGCATGCATCCTTCATCCAATGGTGTGCCTATATATGTGAATGCATGACCCAGAACTATAGCATGTCTTTATATTACTTCAATTGTATACTGATTCATCTGTATAACGATCTTTTCACAAATCATACAAACCAACACATCATACGAAACACTCTAGTTTAATATAATATATCTTCTTGAGCATGGTGAATCATAAGCAAAACCAACACCAAGCACTTGAATTATTTTGCCACCCCAATATATGTTTACAAACAACGATATAATTCCTGCAATAAAGTTGCACTAATAAGATACAACAAATATACACTAATCTCACAATGTAAACAACTTGTAAAACACCAAATATACCACCTAATACACTATAATATCTCACAAGTTAATACACAATATCATACCATCTAAAATATCAACATTTCACTATAAATTAATTAAACCCTAACTATACAAAAAGTTCTAAAATATGTGACAATTAAACTATAACTAGAACAATAATAGTTGAATTGCATATCTTTTAATGGATTTCAACAAAAACTATCAAAGCAGCGCAAGAAATCTGCAAATTTGGACAATTTCGAAGCAGTTTGTGTGAGTGAGTTCGTTTGTGTTTTGTGGTTGTTGTTGGAAGGCGGAAGGGGATATATGCACGGTGGAGACACATGACATGAATGCGTCTTACATGGAAGACACATTCACCTCATGCGTCTCCAGCACCGATTCTACGTCGTCGTTTACTCCAGACTAAGACGCATCAGCCGTATGCGTCTTCATTTAACTGAAGACGCATTTGGCTGATGCTTTTTTTCCATTTTTAGAAGTTTAAAAAAAAAATCACATTTTGGGAACCTTTTTTCTACATTTACCCAAATCAAGAATTTTGCCAAGTTCTTAAATGGTTGATAAAACTTATTATATTAGAAGATTTCTTGATTATTATTTCTAATACATAAAAAATTATGGAATAAATATCTTTTTTTAAATAGAAACGAAGATTTTTTTTAAGGAATTTTGAATAGAATTGATAACTAAATATATCCATTCTTATATAATAAATTTAAAAAGAGTCCAGTAAAATAAAAAAGTTCCAAATTATCCAAATTTATGTAAGATTGTAAAATTGCCCATATTTTCAAAATTTTCCAATTTTTTGCTCAGCTTTATCTGTCTTTCGGTTGGCTGTATCTATCTCTCATGATGTCTAATGTTTACGTTGGTGTGGAGCTCCGGTGGCAGAGAGAGATTCGTTTGTGTGGTGGCGGCAGAGGTGGCATTGGCGGTTGCCGCAATGCAATAACATTGTTTGTTGGTGGGATCTGAAGATTGGTTTGGCCGGTGACTTTCTGCGAGAAGGAGATGACGGCGGCGTCTTTGGCGGCGCGGAGATGATCTGAAGATCGTGCCCTCGATTATAATTTATTAATTAATTTAATTAAAAGTAATTAATTAAATTTATATAAAAGTCATGTGCTTATAATCGGACTCCTGTTTTTCTTTGATTTTATCTTCCTTCTTGGTAACAGCAGATGCACCACCACCTGTATCGCCAGTAGAAAGTAGAAACGGCAACCCTGACACTAGTTTAAAATATTTGAAATTTGGGAGAAGAACTATTCTTTATAATTACTTACGACTGTGTTTGGTAGATTAGTTTTGGTCAGATAAAAATAAAAAATTTGGATCAAATCAAATATTTTAAATATTTGGTATGTTGGTTAGGAAAAAGCAGAACCTATCTCGCTCCGTCTTGAACAACGTGTAATTAACTGTTTTTCTTAGATTTGTCTGGTTTCTCTATCTGGCCCTTCCCCCTTATACAATATCCGTCCACCCCAATAGTGATGTTTCTTCCCACCTTACCCTTCACCCTTGTGCTTTCGCCGTTTCTGAGCGTCGGCGGGCGGCGGGCGTCGACTCTGGTTCTGTTGTTGTTGCGAGACTGTGGGTTTGATTCGTGTCGACTCTAGTTCCGTCGACTTTGGATACGATTTTGATTGGGCTTAATTCGCTATTTGTGGTTGTTATGATAAAGGTGAGATTCATTCTCAACCTTGGTGATCGAAGGAGGTAAGATTGGGATGTAGCTTGGCTTGGCAAGCCCAGACGGCACCCTCGATGCAACTGGGTTTACAGCCATTGCAGTCGCTCCATCTCCGGTTCGATGTGTTGTAGATCTAAGACACTGTCTTCAATTTTTGGTTCCATTTTTGTAGATTTGGTTTCATTTTCAACGGCGAGAGTGTGGGTCTATTTTCAGTTTTTACAGTTTTGTGTCCAATTTTGGATTTTGATTCTCGATTTTTTATGTTTGTTTCTTGGTATTGGAGATGCAAATTGATTTTCGGCGTTTAATTTATGGTTTCCGCCATTTAGTTGATGGTTTTCCGGCATTTAAATATCCAAAGGTGGACACAATAAGAGGTAAGGAGGGCTTAAGCCTCCACCAAACAAAAAATATCTATTATTCTTATAAAATCATCAAATTATCAGTTATGTTGTGCTGAGTTTTATTGCAAAAGCTTCTATCATCAAATGAAATCATAAAAATTTTGTCTTTTGAAAATTCTCAAATTCAAAATTGAAAAAGATAGCCTCTATCAATTTTTTTTTTCTACATCTGCTACTAATCATATCTAAGTTTGGACGATTGGGATGGATTCCTTGTTCTAATACTGTTCTTGATAACCGAATCTTTACCATCTGAATGCATTGACAGAGAAAATGGTTCTTGGATTTTTTCTTTCTATACGACTCATTTTGTTTCCTTCTTCTCTTGTAGAATTGCTTCTTTTTTTCTAAATAAAAACTTGTGTGACCCATCAGGAGGATCATATATTTGGACCTAAACAGTAAACACATATCCAAAGGTAAACTTCTAAATTTAAAAATATTTGATAGTATTTGAATTTGGATCTTCACCCGTCCAATTGTACAAATAACACATAAACTATAATATCAAGGCCCAATTAAATAGAAAGCAAATTTTAATATAGAACCAAAAAATGCTGTCATATCATGGGATCATACAATATTTTTTTATAAATTCTCCTCGTGAAACAAGAACCAAACAAAGTTGAATACCACACACCAAAGTCATAGTAATTAATTCCAAATGATGTGATCCTATCTATAATTCGTAATAATACTTTCTTTCTGGAAAAAACAACTATATCTAATATAAACTGGAACATAGATAAATAAATCTGATATACACGGATACAATATCTTTAAAGCGAAATTTTATTGCATTAGATATGGGAGAATATATTGTGTTTACATTCATACATTCCACGAACCTTACAAAAAATGACAAAAAATATATTTTTAATGGGATTGGAATATGGAACAAAAATAAATTATAAAAGCAAGCGATTTTGATTCCTTTCATATATATGGAGCTATCATAAAAGTCAAATTTCTAACTAGTAGCGAATTTAAAATTGGAAAATAGGGGTGTAATAAAATGGTAAAAAATATAATGTATTACTCTAATATGTTTTTATAAAAAAATAAATAATATATTACAATTCAAGTAGCACTAGCATCTGTTGACCAAGACAATTGAATTCTACGAGTATTCATATCTTGAAAATGTTTCAAAATTCTTTCATTAGAAACTGTAGCAAAGATGGACCTTTCATTGTATGTCACCAAATTATCATTCAACCAATCATATCTCATCTTTATTTCGCAGGTTGGCGTTGACAAATTTCATGGCAGAAAACACTCTTTCAACAGATCCAGTTATTACAGGTAAAAACAATATTAGTTCAATCAAGCGATAAATTAATGGAATAATTTTATCTTTGTTAGTTTCAACAATCTTACGAAAAAGGCTACCAAAATCTTCAATACCAACCAATCGCGTATTTATTCTCACAACATCAACAAACATTTGAAGTTCTTTAGTGAACATCATAAGGTCAACAAATGAGAAGTCATCTAGATAAAAACTAGCAAGATGAACAAGCTTATCCACATTAAAAGTGGAGAAATTATTTTTTGGATCGAGATATGCCATACAACCAAGCAAGTCTGTGGTTGATTTAGAGAAACGATTTCTCATCTCTTGTATACGCAAGTCAACAACCTAATTGCCACATAATAAAAAATAACTAATAAGATAATCCTAATTTAGTAAATGAACAAGATAGTAAATTCTCAAATTACGACAAAATATCTCCATGCGATAATGATGGTAATTAGTGATATTTGTGCCATTTCTCATGCGAATCCGTCTTGGAGCAACATCATTCATGTTAGTGATTGGAATATCATTTGCCCCACAAAAAACATCCACATGCTGCAAGAAAGAATCTCATCGAAATTCTCGAAATGATGGCAAGCCTTCTTTTACATTTTCTATCAAGTAAATTGCATTTAAAATATTTTGATCTCTTTTTTGAAGACACAAGATAATGGTTGAATCATCAATAACAAATGTTTCAACTATATCATAATAAATACAAATTCATCTTTTGTAGAAACCCTACAGTTGTCCCCCTTGTTTCTTGGTCAACTCCACCAATGAGTATGTTTTCAAGTGCTTCTACTATCGAATGCCACATACCTACAAAACGAGTTAATTTTGGGGATCGATTTTGTATTCGTGAATCTGTTCCATTCTCTAGAGCGATTCTCTATTGTTATTCGATTTGATTGGTTATCTTAAAGTTATGATGATTGTGTGCGTCTAAACATTTTTTCTGATGCAAAACTATCTATTGAATATTTTTTTTAACACTCATATCTAATATTTATTTTAATCGCAACACTAAGATTGTTACATACTTGCAATGAGCGAAAAGAATAATAATAAATAATTTCATATTTTCATACTAGATAACAGTTATTCGGAGAAGCATGATATAAAATATTCACCCCAAAATATACTGCAGTATCCTACACTCTCATCTAATTAACTATTTTGTCAATTCCTATCCATTATTGACTGAAGTAATTCCCCCCAAAAATAATATTCTGACGTTCCCAATAAAATTGATGATTCTCGTTCATCCCCTCGACCCCTGAAACCTTCTCTATAGATACCCCTAAACCCTAATTCACGTTATCTCACATCAATCACTGTCTCTCATTTCCCACCACAGAACCCAAAATCTTCTGCAACTAAACCCCCTTTTCCCGATATTTACAAAACCCCATCAAAAAGTCTTTCCTCATCACAGTTTTTGTCCCTCGATATATCTCTTCGAACAAATCGTTGCAGCCATCCAATTTCTTATCGTAACCCTATCCCCTATTCTGCAAAACAATTTTGGCATTATTCGATTCTCAATCATGTTTCCTTTTTTCTGATTGTTCTGCAATAAATACGAGAGCAGCCATGGCAGCAGCCTACCCACATTTCCTAGTATCCGAAACCACCTAACCTCGGCTGCGCCGCCGCCGCCAATGGTGAGCTCCGCTGCGCCACCGCCGCCAATGGTGAGCTCCGCCGCGCCACCGCCGCCCCTCACGCAGGATGAATTGAAAAAAATCGCCGCCTACAAAGCCGTCGAGCAAGTGCAATCAGGAATGGTCGTCGGCCTCGGCACGGGCTCCACAGCGAAACACGCCGTCGACCGCATCGCCGAGCTCATGAAGCAGGGGAAGCTAATCGACATCGTCGGAATCGCCACCTCCACCAAAACCTACGAGCAAGCGGCGTCGCTCGGTATCCCGCTCTCGGATCTTGACACGCACCCGATCGTCGATCTGTCAATCGATGGAGCCGACGAGGTCGATCCGGATTTGAACCTCGTCAAAGGCAGGGGCGGATCGCTGTTGAGAGAGAAAATGGTGGAATCAGCGAGTAAGAAATTCATCGTGATCGTCGACGAATCGAAATTGGTGAGCCACATCGGCGGCAGCGGATTGGCGATGCCGGTGGAGGTGATACCGTTCTGCTGGAGCCACTCGCTGATACGGCTGAAGGCGCTGTTCGCCGGCGCCGGCTGCGTGGCAAAGCTGAGGACGGGAGGCGGCGGGGAGGCGTACGTTAGCGACAACGGTAACTACATAATTGATCTGTATTTTGAAAGGGAGATTGGGGATCTGAATGAGGCGAGCGATAGGATATTGAGGCTGCCGGGAATTGTGGAACACGGGATGTTCATCGGGCTGGCGAGCTCGGTGATCGTCGCTGGCGTTAATGGCGTGATGGCGAAGACGAATAAGAACGGCGGCGAATTAGGGGTCGATTCTTTCAGCTACAGTGATTGGAGGAACGGGTTTTAGGGATTCTTTTGTCTTGATATCTAATTTTATTTTTATGATTTTTTTTCTTTTTCTTGGATTTATTTATTGCCTCATGCATTTTGATATATAACTTTTTTTTTAGACAATATAATTGATTTTTTATATACCTGATTACTTATATTTGATAAATTATTTCTTAAAGATGCGGATAATTTCAACACAACACTGGTGATAATAATTCTTGTGTTATTATTATTTTTTTAATAATAATTAGTACCTTTTTCTTTGAAGGGATAATGATAAATAAATATATATTAGAAAAATGATTACACCAAAAAGAGTAAAAAGCTCGCTCATCGGGCTAAATGTATGACTTAAGCAACCCAGTCCAGTTTGAAACTTAGTTCGGCTGCAAAATGTTTAGCCCAATTCCATCGGGACCGTTTTAGGCTTTTTGCCTTTAGGCCCAGTTTGGTACATAAAATAAAGGCATGATAGGATACAATAATTTGGCCCAATAGTGCTTATTGGCTGTTTGGTAGCTATGTGAAAATTTATCTCGGTCCGTCGGGCCGAGCATATTTAATCGCGGCCCGCTCAATTTTCCTGCAAAACGACGCCGTTTTATTGTTTTTCCTAAGACGGCATATCGCACCATTCCGGTGCGATAGAACACTGTTGGGCCAAGTTTTCCAAGTCCTACCTTTTCTCTCTCTCTACGCTCTATGCTCTCTCGCGCTCTCGCTCTCTACGCTCCATTTCCCTCTCCCTCTCGCTCTCCGTGGTTGCCCCAACTGCCGGTGATAGAGCACGTGCCCGGTGGTAGTGGACAGTCGACGCACAGTAGCCTTGCTCCACGGCCTCCGCACAGCCGCCTTGTTCCCCGACCGTCGTTTCTATGTTTTTGTTCGATTAGGGTTCTGCGTTTGGCCGAACCCTATTTTGGTGTGGTATGGTATGAGGACTGAGGTTGTGATGATTTTGGCTCAAATTTGAGTCTTTTGTTCGATAGAATTTCTGTCTTCTTCGCCCAAATCTGAGCTTGTTTTCTTCGATTTGGGGTTGCAAATCTGAGGCTGGTGTTGCATTTTGGGTTTCGATTTGGGGTTTCAAACGAGCTGTGATGATTTTTGACGAAAAATCTGAGCTTGTGTTCTCCAATTCCGAGTTTCGTTTTGGGGTTCCAATTTGGCGTTTCAAATCTGAGGTTGTTTTCTTGTTGGGTTTCGATTTGGGAATTCAATTTCATTTTGATTTTGGTTTCGGATTAGTTGAATTGGTATGGTACATTGTTTTTCTTCGATTTTTATTTTGATTTGGCTGCAAATTTGAGCCCATTCTTGTTTTTTTTTTGATTTGAGGTTTTGATTGAGCTTCTGCGTGTTTTCCGGCGGCCGATGGCAGCGGCCGGCGGCGGTGGATGGAGGCGGTGCCGGAGAATCAGTTTATAAGATCAGAGACTCAAAATCTAATCATAACAATTAATTTTGATTAATTAATCATTAATCTAATCAAATTCATCACTAATTAAATGTAAATAACAATTAAACCAGTAATTTCAATTAGAATCAATTATGATTGATCTCTTTTGCACACATAACATTGCAATATCCAATTGACACGTTAATTCGTGTTCACGGTGTGTAAGGGAACAGTTCTACTCATTGATAACACTCATTTTTCTATGTTTTTAATGCCCTCAAGATGTCAATGTTGTAGAAAATTGAGTGTTTAATAATCGTCTTTAATTCATTTATCTTGTGAAATATGATACTTACTTATTGTTCAACTGAATTTAGAGACATTTTAAGCCCGATTAAGTAAATTTGGCTAAATGAATAGTCGGACTTCAAGCAAGAGAGATCGTCGTTTCAATAATTTATTTACCATAAAACCTCATTACATCTTTGATGTTCTGAAGATAGTTGCGTCTGTTGATATACTAATACCACTCCTCCGAGTAACTAACCTCCGTGTCAGTTCGTACAAGTTTACTACACTAAGCATACTATTACAATCCAACTCTACATAAAGCATGAACTTTTTTTATGTGAATTAATACTAGTAAGGGTAAATGGTCGATTTTGTCACATCGTTTAGGGTGCTTACTCAAAAATGTCCCACCGTTTAGATAATTAATATTAAGTACCCAACGTTTCATTTTAAGGAATAAATGTTCCGCAAATTTTTTCCGACGATCGGGATATTGATGTAGCAACCGAAATTACAATTTGCTTATCTACATGGAAGTGGACGTCTGAGGTGTAATTTGAACCAAATAAAAAAATTGTTTACTTGGCAAACTAATCAGCCAACCCAGAAACATAAAAAAGATTGGCTCTCTCTCCCCAAATGAAAATCATGACTTACTCCTCAATGCTAAAAAACAAAAACCCTCAAGGCTTCGGAGGTTTGAAAGCTCGAGGAGTTGTAGCCCTTGAGGTGTTAGAAGGTCACGATTTATTAGCATGTGGTAGCTTCTCATGTCAATTTTCATGTCTTACATAGATTATTCCTCCCCCCCCCCCAAAAAAAATGGAGTGAATGAAAAGCTCATAAAAAAATCAGTCACTGTTAATTTTTGTGCCTGGTATTAAGAACATAGACTAAACATTTCAAAAGTATCAATTATTCCAAAAGACTTTGATCCAACGATTCCCCAATTTTCCTCAAAATCTACTCTTCTTAATCCAAAACATTCGTTCTATTTGAAAGAGGAAGAAAATTCCACCAATAAAGCAAAAAAAAAAAAAATCATTCAATTCGAAAAGGAAGAAAACACCACACAAAAGCAAAAAAAAAAAAACACCTATGAATGAAGAGAAACAGAAAGATTCGTTCAGTTCGAATTGCGAAGAGCATTTCATTTCGCAAAAAACATTTGAGTCTTCTTCTCTTCTTCGCTGCGTAGCAGACGAAGACATCAATTTGGAGTCTTCTTCTCTTCTACCAATTTAGAGTCTTCTTCTCTTTTTCATTATGGTAGTGGAGGAAGAACAATGATTTGGACCGATTTCACTACAAATTCGACGATGATCAAAGATTTTGGAGAGATTTGGCAAACTGGGGGAAATAGGGTTTATTTGCTTTAGGAGAGCTCAAGTGTCGTGATTCTCATTTGGGTGAGAGAAAGGAGTTGTGTTTCTATGTTGACCGATGTTTTTGATAAGTAAGAATTTTTTTTTTTTTTTTTTTATTTGGTTCAAATTACACCTCAAACGTTTACTGCCCGTAAATAATTTCTCCTACCATATTAATATTCCAAAAATGAAACATTAGGTATCTAATTTTAATTACCTAAACGGTAGGACATTTTTGAGTAAATGCACGAAATGATGGGACAAAATCGTCACTTTACTCTACTATAAATAATGATTGTAAATCATACAAATCTGTATGAACAAATTGATTTCTAGCATATACAAGATAATTTTTATTTTCCTCTCTCTCTACAAATATATACGTATTACTAGTGATGATTGATGAACTTTTCCCAAGGTCATCAACTACTCTTAGAGCGCTTGCAGCACGAGCCGCCCGCACTTTCAGCATGATGTCTGCCGTTGCAGGTATTAGAGCTGGCGGCTCGAGCCTTGGCAACGGCTCGTCGCCCGTCCTTAGCCTTCACGCGCCCGTGGCACACACTCGCGCGTCACGACCAATCGCAGCGCACGTGCGTGACACGCGCCTCCCCGCGACTAGGCTTCGTTTTGCCATTTTTTTAATTTGAATAAAAAAAAATCCAGCCGCAACGACTATTTTTTAAACAAAATATATATATATATATATTTTCAAATGGTAACAAAGTGCCAACGACACTTTTGTAATTTTATTTTATTTTTATTTTTTTACTTTTTTCTTTTATAAATATCTACATCCTCACACTTCATTTGTCCACCCTAAATTCCACATAATTCATCTCTTTTTTCTCCATTTTCTCTTTTTTATCATATCTACTCCCAACCATCAAGCGTTGATCCAACATTTGTTGTCGCAAGGGATCGATCCATCCGTTTTTGGATACGATCCAAATACTCTCGGCGCATCTAATCCGGCGGGTTACGACTCTCTCTTCTCGACTCCTCATCCCCACATCTCGACGCTATCAATTTATCCGACGAGGCGGAGAAGGCGAGGCAAGAAGCCCGAATTTCATACTCCACGGAAGAAAAGATGCGTATATTTGAAGTATACATCGACGTGATCGAAAATGCGATCCTCGGCAACCAACAAAAGGGGTCATCTTTCTGGGCAAATGTGGCAAAAAAATACAACGAGTTACACCCCAAGGCGCGCCCGAGGGCACTGCTCGTATGGTTCGGGGCCACTACGACAGAGTGAACCTCGAGGTCACCAAATTCTTCGCAATCTACATAACTATCGAATGGGGGAGAAGAAGCGGCTCAAGTGAGTCGGACGTGTTGAAAGATGTCATTTCCACATACTTTAACGAAAACAACAAACCGTTCAAGTATGTAAAATTTTGGAAAAGGTTCGCTTTTGCGGAAAATGGGCGGGTAGAGGGTCGAGCGGACCGAAGCGTACAAAGCACACGGTGGACGGGCAATTCAGTACGAGCGGAGATATTGAGGCCGATGAGCCGACCCCATTGGCCAGAAGGCGGCAAAACGAAAGGGAATGGACATGGCGACATCCTCAACGACCACTGCAGCGTCAGAGAAGATTGACAAGATCCGATTCTCATTAGATAACACCACCCAAGCCGCCTTACTCGAGAACCACTGCCGTCTTTGTCACAATTTGAAGGAAAAATTGGGCTATATTTAGAATAGTAATTTATGTAATTTTACTGATGTAATTTAGGATTTTAATATATGTAATTTTATTACTTTCAATAATGTAATTTAGATTTTTTATTAGAAAAAAATTAGAATTTTAATTATATTATTTAAATTAATTGAATTTAAAATAGGAAATTGACAAATAATATGAATTATCAAATAATTAAAAAAAAAGATAAATAGTGTAAGAGAAAGTTAAAACTCGACCACTGTAGAAGGAAATTAAATTTTAAGAAAAAATTTGTTGTAATACCCATGAATAGTGTTTAGAAAAACTAAAGCCTCGTCCGCTGTTGTGGATGTCCTTAGACTTTTCCCAAAGTCAACAACCACTTTTTTAACATTTCAAACTGTTTTTTTCTTTCCTTGAGATCTCATCCTAAGATGCGGATTAGTTTACTTGGCTTAGGACAAGTCAACATGTGCAAGAAAATATAGGAAAAGTTGCTCAACATATGCATCAAATTTCATTTCTTTTCTCTAATTTTTTGAATTTTCAATATTCTGTACAAATGCATCTTCCAAGGTATATCTAAATCCCACCTCAAAATCTTACCTGCTTCTTTTCCTTATCTTTTTCTTATTCTGGATCAATTTACACTAATATTATAACAACTGAAATGTGACATATTGCAATTTCACCTCAGCAAAGGCGAAACCGGTTGCTCTTTCTTGGACAATTTCTTGTTAATTTTCAGCCCTTTAGCTGACTGCATTCAAATCTGGCTCATTCAGAGGCAACGGGCTCGATTCTTCGTCAGATGCAGGCGTCGCCTGTTGCTGTCGATGGCGTATGATGGAGGTGACTGCTTTAAGTATAATGCAGATCGGCAGAATAATCCCAGCAACTCGTAGCACTAAAAGCTGTTTCATATGTTGAGAGTGAGGAAATCTTGAATGCAGCTTTGCAATTTCTGGTTCTCATATATGTTAGAGCTTACCATGACCAGTGGGAGAGAATAATTCCCCGCTCGACTCACAACTACCGGAAGAGTATGCCGCATGATCAGGAGCACCATGAACTGCATGAATTCGAACGAACAAGATGAATACAAGACCACAAAATGTTGTTTAAGAGCATGGTATCATCAATTAGTTTGGCATTCAAGAAGTAGATTTTGTTTTGGATTTCTCAACTTTTGCTTCATTGTTTGGAGAGAGAGAGAGAGACTTACTATTATGGCTACTGTGCGGCAGCAGACTATGCTTCGTGATGTGGAAGCAGCGTACTCATCGTATTCTGGGTCAAGGAAGCTATGATCAGCGGCAACCATTGCAATAATGCGTGAATTGTTCAAATCTCTTCTTGCAATTTGCCAATTCCCCCTGATAAGAATAGATCTTTATTAGTGCAAGAAACTATACATGGGTGCATAAGATTGATCCTTGTATGTTCCAAGCTATGCAAGTATAAGAATGAGAACTACCTCAAGTTCATCGGAAGTCCACCAAAACGGAAAATTGGGGGCGGTGCAGTGTATCCTGGCTTGAATTGCTGAAATAGAATGTAACACTTACGGCAAGAAAGCAACAGAAGAAGCGAACTCAACGAGAAACAAGAAGATATAAACTCACCTGATGGCATATCTCACACATGGTGTCACCCTTCTCGTTGCACCACTTTTGCACACATCTACGATGAGCATACTGAAAAAAAGCCAATAGGAGAATACACGTTGTAGTTACACTCCAGCACTCAAAATACAAAAAAAGTATTTATAACATTCAAGTGTCAAATGACCTTTCTTGTTGACATGCAAGGCAAAACAAGATTCAAGTGAGCCTTCAATTCCTTTATGCATAGCCAGTTTCTATGAACCTTTATATTCTCTAAGTTAAAGACGATATGGAAATTTTGCTTGCACATCTCAATTTTGAAACGAGATCGGAAGAAACTACCACACCCCTTTAGGTTCATCAGCTCTATAAAAGATTAAGGCCTAGTGAAAACAGAGCAACTATCCCACCAGCAATGAAATAAAAAACTCATCTTGGATCCATGCATGAATCATGATCAAGAATTCTCAAATAGTCAAATTGGAAATCTTCTAACCATAAAAAATTAATGAACAAAAATCTGATAAAGAAGTAAAAGAAATATGAATTGATAAATTACAGAGTAATTAGCAACTAACCTTCAAGCTTCCAGAGCAAGAGCATGGAGCCTCCATGCTCGAATCAAAACCTTCATCCTGGCATATCCTGCACTCGACCACCTTCCTCGGAGACAAGCTAGCCTCGGAATCTTTCTGGTATGAGTAGTCGATTGCTGCTTCATCGACAGTGACGGGGACTGCCTGCTTCAATCTACTCTCGATTGCAGCCTCAAGGGTTGACTCAGTAAGCAAACGATCAACCAGTAAAACGAAGTGATCCCCCATTTTAAAGTCGAAACAAGGGAGGATTTGCACAACGAGCTCTAACCTATCACAACACAAGAGCTTCAACATTACCAAAGTAGCTCACACAGCACATACAGAAGGGCTAAAATTTGGTTCATAGGGCTAATAGGTAGAATTCAAAGTGTGATGTGAGTCAACCATAATTAAGTGTTTATTTAAGTATAGTTGAATAACAACAATATCTTACTGCCAAACCCTTTGAAGATAATGTCAAAAGGTGGAATGCCAAAAAGAAATAGGCTTGACAAGAAAAACATGTACAAATTATTATATATATATTTTTTTAGAAAAGGTCTCTTCTTTTCCTCAGGAGGAAAAAGAGAAACGAACCCTTTGAACCAAATTCTTCAAAGAATCCCAAAAAAACACCAAAAATAACAAAAACCCAATTCACCACAACAAAAAAACAAACAATTCCAAGATTCACAACATCAAGCAAATAGAAACGTATTGAACAAAGTCCCAAGAAAGAATTGGAATTAAGCATATACAAGTGGTGTTTATCTCAACAAGTTTCTTATAACACACAAACAACACCGAAAATTGTGAGAATGTCAGCAAACATGCTACAAAACAGAAAAAAGAGAAACATCACACATTCGGCAATGGATGAAAACAGAGGCAAATTGAGGGATACCCAGATGATGAAAAAGTGATCTTTAGCGAAAGTCGGCGTTTAATTGGAATAAAATTGAGATACAAAGTGAAGGGACTTTAAAAGAATATACATAGAAGAGAAAGAGAGACTTACAAGAAGGGTATCGGATAATCTGAAAGCTAAGAAATCTCTCCTTTTCTAGCTAAAGCAACAGATTGAGTGTTCAATGTAATTCAAAAAATTGCTTCTTCAAATACAGATTGTTGTATGCAACCTTGCCCCTGAACACATATATACACACGCGCTGAGAGGGAGAGAGAGCTTTTTCGATTTTCAGGAAATGAGAAAACACAAATGGGAAAATGAAAAACAGTCCGAAAATAGAATAGTGTCTTTGAGCCTTTCAAGCATGTCCCTACCATTCATAATTACTGTACTAGCGACGTTTGTAAGAATGAAGATAAAATCAAAATCGTCATTTTTCTATTTCTACCCCATTCATTTTCAACGTTTTATATATATATATTGTAGAGAATTTGCTATCTGGTGGAGATTCAAACGGCAATGAAACGATTGCTCTCACCTGCCGTTATTTTTATAGCTTTGAACTCAGTTAATTATGAAGCGGAGTTAAATTTCAGCATCTAAAGATCTCTATCAGTTCAATTAATAAAGCGAATTAGTGTTAATCATTATTTAATAATATTGATTAGGAGGTTACTTTATTAATTGAACTACATTACTCGAACTTAATTTTATTTGAATATTTGGTACTGCAAGAAGCTACTTATCCGATTTTTTTCGCATTTTCTTAGACACTATTTGTTTACGATTTTTAGTAGCCAATTGGTGGTTTACTTAGCAATTAATTTCATTTCTAATAAAATTCGACGATTCATCTCAAAACAACAAATGAATTTACCTAAAAAATAGATTTTGATTCATGCGACAATCATATCTTAAAAGAATTATTTTATATGTTACACCTGAAATTGAATACTTATAATAGCATATCAAATATACAAACACCAATAAGTGAGATGGTAATATACTAATATTTTCTATAAAAAATTTAAAAGTGAATGATAAAACTTCGCCTTAATTAACTGCTGAAATTATCAGTCTCATAAAATGATTAACTAAGAATGTAAATATTAAAGATGACATAAAAAAACTCTAATTATGAAAATGTATTATATAGTAGTATTTTTTAGTATTATAAAATTATGTAAAAGCAAGTTAAAAAAAAAAGCCAAAATCCAGGGTTTAATCCCTAATGTACGCGATTTAGGCACAGCACACTATGCAGTGCTTTTAGCCACAGCAGGGCCCAATCCTTCCTTTTTTTTAGATGCTGCATTCTTCTTACGAATTTCCCCCCTCTAATTAAATTAAATAAACGCTATTATTCTGTTCAATGTTGAATAATATGGACACGTGGACCCTTAATACTACATAATTGTCTCTGGACATTGGACAAAAGATAACATTATCCATTTAGAATAATGAAACGTATATAATATTATATATATATATATAGGGTCATGTTAGACTATGAACATCCCTATATGGTTGAACTAAGACCAAATCTCGATTATTGGATTACATCAATGGATGGTCCGGATTGTATTATACGTGACAGTATTATACAGCGGCGAGTATAGCATTACAGGGGTAATTTCGTCTGCGAGAGAAATGAGGGCGGTAGTTAATGATGGCAACTACCGCTAATTTCGGCCATAATCTATTTCGTATCTACACTACGATTC